>JAPYYA010000836.1:0-54042 GCA_028533165.1 Leontopithecus rosalia
GCAAATGCAGGCAAGGTAAGGGTAGGCAAATCCTGGCAAGTCTACAACAAGGTAAATTTAGGCAAGGCAAGGCAAGGCAAATCCAGGCATGGAAAGCCTTGGCAAATCCAGGCAAGGCAAGGCAAGGCAAATCTAGGCAAGGAAAGAAAGGCAAATCCAGGCAGGGGAAAATAAGGCAAGGCAAATCCAGACAAGCAGAGGCAAGCCAAATCCAGGCATGCAAATGCAAGGCAAATCCAGGCAAGGCAAGACAAGGCAAATCCAGGCAAGTCTAAGGCAAGGCAAATTCAGGAGAGGCAAGGCAAGGCAAATCCAGGCAATGAAAGGCAAGGCAAATCCAGGCAAGGCAAGATATGTCCAGCAAGGCAAGGTAAATCCAGGAAGGGCAAGGCAAATCCAGTAAAGGCAAGGCAAATTCAGGCAAGGGAAGGTGATGGAAAAAAACCATGCAAAGCAAACCAAATCTAGGCAAAACAAGGCAAGACAAATTAAGGCAAGGCAAGGCAAAGCAAATCCAGGCAAGGCAAGACAAGGCAAATGCAGGCAAAGCAAGGTAAGGCAAATACAGGTAAGTTAAGACAAGGCAAGTCCAGGCAAGTCTAAAACAAGGTAAATACAGGCAAGGCAAGGCAATGTAAATCCAGGCAAGGCACGGCAAATCAAGGCAGTTCAAGGCAAATCAAGGCAAGGCAAAGCAAATCCAGTCAAGGCAAGGCACATCTAGGCTAGGCAAGGCAAATCCAGGCAAGGTAAGGTATATCCAGACAAGGTAAGGCATATACAGGCAAGGCAAGGCAAATCCAGGCATCAAAATGCTAATCGAAGCAAGGCAAGTCAAATCCAGGCAAGGCAAGGCAAATCCAGGCAAGGCAAGGCAAATCCAGGCAAGGCAAGGCAAAGCAAATACAGGCACGGGAAGACAAATCCAGGCAGGACAAGGCAAGGCAAGGCCAGTCCAGGCAGAGCAAAAATTTATGCAAGGAAAAGCAATGGGAGTGAAATTCAGGAGAGACAATGCAAAATTGCTTCAGGTTAAGGCAAATTTAGGCAAGGCAAAACAAATCCAGGCAATGCAAGGCCAGAAAAGGGGAATCCAGGCAAATCAAAATGAATCCAGGCAAGGCAAGGCAAATCCAGGCAAGGCAAGGCAAATCCAGACAAGGCAAGGCAAATTCAGGCAAGGGAAGGCGATGGAAGGAAAACCCAGGCAAAGCAAACCAAATCCAGGCAAGACAACACAAGACAAATCAATGCAAGGCAAGGCAAGGCAAGGCAAATCCAGGCAAGGCAACGCAAGTCAAATTCAGGCAAGGCAAATCCAGGTATAATAAGGCAAATTGAGTCAAGGCAAGGCAAATCCAGGCAGGGCTAGTTAAATGCAGGCAAGCAATGCAAGGCAAATCTAGGCAAGGCAAGACAAGGCAATTCCAGGCAAGTCTAAAACAAGGCAAATTCAGACAAGTCAAGGCAAGGCAAATCCAGAGAGAAAAAACATGGCGAATCGAGGCAGGGCAAGGCAAGGCAAATCCAGGCAACACAAGGGAAGACAAGGCAAATCCAGGCAAGGCAAGATAAATCCATAAAGGCAAGGCAAATCCAGGCAGGGCAAGACAAATCAAGGCAAGGCAAGACAAATACATGCAGGGCAAGGCAAGGCAAATACAGTCAAGGCAAGCAAATCCAGGCAAGGCAAGACAAATTCAGGCATGATGGTGCAAATCCACTTAAGGCAAGGCAAACCCAAGCAAGGCAAGGCAAATCCAGGCAAGGCAAGAAAAATGTAGGGAAGGCAAGGGAAATCCAGGTAGGGCCTGACAAATCCAGGAAAGGCAAAGGCAGGCAAGGCAAATTTAGGCAAGGTAATACAAATCCAGCAAGGCAAGGCAAGGCAAATCCAGGCAACACAAGGTAAGGTAGGGCAAATTTAGATGCAAGACAAATACAGGGAAGGCAATGAAAATCCAGGCAAGTCAATGCAAATCCAGGCAAGGAAAGGCAAATTCAGGTAAGGGAAAGAGAGGGAAGGAAACCAAGGCAAAGCAAATCAAAATCAGGCAAAACAAATCAAGGCAAGGCAAGGCAAGGCATATGCAGGCAAAGCAAGGCAAGGCAAATCCAGGCAAAGCAAGACAAGGTAAATCCAGGCAAGTATAAAACTAGGCAAATCCAGGCAGGGCAAGGCAAGGAAAGGTTTGGCGAACCCAGGCAAGAAAAGGCAAGTCTAGTCCAGGCAAGGTAAGGTAAGGTAAGGCAAATCCAGGTGAGGCAAGATAAATCCAGCAAACTCAAAGCACATCCAGGCAGGTCAAGGCAAAGCCAGGAAAGGCAAGACAAAGCCAAGAAAGGCAAGGCAAATCCACGCAAGGGAAGGCAAATTCAGATAAGGGAAGGGGAGGGAAGAAAAACCCAGGAAAAGCAAAGCAAATCCAAGCAAGATAAGAAAGACAAATCAAGGCAAGGCAAATACAAGAAAGGCAAGGGAAGGCAAATCCAGGCAAGGCAAGACAAGGCAAATTCAGGCAAGTCTAAAACAAGGTAAATCCAGGCAAGGCAAGACAATGCAAATTCAGGCAAGGCAAGATATATCCAGCAAGACAAGGTAAATCCAGGAAGGGCTAGGCAAATCCAGGCAAGGTAAATCCAGGGAAGGTAAGGAATATCCAGGCAAGGAAAGACAAATACAGGCAAGGCAAGGCAAATCCAGGCAAGCAAGGGAAGGCAAATTCAGGTAAGGGAAGGAGAGGGAAGGAAAACCCAGGAAAAGCAAATTAAATCCAGGCAAGACAAGGCAAGCCAAATCAAGGCAAGGCAAATGCCGGCAAGGCAAGTCAAGGCAAATCCAGGCAAGGCAAGACAGGGAAGTCCAGGAAAGTCTAAAACAAGGCAAATCCAGGCAAGGCAAGGCAAGGCAAATCAAGGCAAGGAAAGACATGGCGAATCTAGGCAAGGCAAATCCAGGCAAGGCAAAGCAAGCAAAGCAAATACAGGCAAGGCAAGATAAATCCAGCAAGGCAAGGCAAATCCAGGCAGGCCAAGCCTAATCCAGGTAAGGTAAGGCAAATCCAGGCAAGGCAAGGAAAATTCAGGCAGGGTAAGGCAAATCAAGCCAAGGCAAGGCAAATCCAGTCAAGGCAAGGCACGTCCAAGGTAGGCAAGGCAAATCCAGGCAAGGTAAGGCATATCCCGGCAAGACAAAGCAAATTCAGACAAAGAAATGCTAATCAAGGCAAGGCAAGTCAAATACAGGCAAGGCAAGGCAAGGCAAGGCAAATCCAGTCTTGGTAAGGCAAGTCCAGGCAAAAAAAGGCAAAGCAAATTCAGGCAAGCTAAGGCAAATGAAGGCAGTACAAGGCAAGGCAAATCCAGGAAGAGCAAAAATCCATGCAAGGAAAAGCAATGGCAGTGAAATCCATGAAAGAAAATGCAAATTCCGACAATTTAAGGCAAATCCAGGCAAGGCAAAACAAAGCCAGGCAATGAAAGGCAAGAAAAGGAAATTCAGGTCAAGCAAAACAAATACAAGCAAGACAAGGCAAATCAAGGCAAGGCAAGGCAAATCCAGGCAATAAAAGGCAAGGCAAATCCAGGCAAGGCAAGGCAATTTCAGGCAAGGGAAGGCGATGGAACAAAAACCCAGGCAAAGCAAACCAAATCCAGGCAAGACAAGGCAAGGCAAATCAAGGCAAGGCAAGGCAAATCCAGACAGAATAAGGCAAATTGACTCAAGGCAAGGCAAATCCAGGCAAGAAAAGGCAAATTCAGGCAAGGCAAGGTGAATCCTGGCAGGGCAAGTTAAGGCAAGTTAAATGCAGTCAAAGCAAGGCAAGGCAAATCCAGGCAAGGCAAGAAAAGGCAAATCTAGGCAAGTCTGAAACAAGGCAAATCCAGGCAAATCAAGGCAAGGAAAATTCAGGCAAGGAAAAACATGGCAAATCCAGGCAAGTTATGGCAAGGCAAATCCAGGCAACGCAAGGGAAGACAAGGCAAATCCAGGAGAGGCAATATAAATCCAGCAAGGCAAGGCAAATCCAGGCAAGGCAAGGCAAGAAAAATTCAGGCAAGGCAAGGCAAGAAAAATCCAGGCAAGGCAAGACAAATCCAGGCAAGACAAGGCAAGATAAATCAAAACAAGGCAAGGCAAATGCAGGCAAGGGAAGAGAAGGCAAAACCAGGCAAGACAAGACAAGGCAAATCCAGGCACGTCTAAAACAAGGCAAATACAGACAGGCAAGGCTCGGCAAATCCAGGCAGGAAAGTCTGGCAAATCCAGGCAAGGCAAGGCAAATCCAGGAAAGAAAAGAAAGTCAAATCCAGTCAAAGCAAAATAAGGAAAGGCAAATATAGTCAAGGTAAGGCACGGCAAACCCAGGCAAGGCAACTCAAGGCAAATTCAGCTAAGGTAAGACAAGACAAATCCAGGAAAGTCTAAGACAAAGCAAATTAAGGCGAGGCGAGGCAAGGCAAATCTAGAATATGAAAGGCATAGAGAATCCAGGCAAGTCAAAGCAAGGCAAATCCAGGCAAAGAAAGAAAGTCAAATCCAGGCAACGGAAAATAAGGCAAGACAAATATAGGCAAGGCAAGGCAAGGCAAATCCAGGAATGATAATGCAAGGCAAATCCAGGCAAGGCAAGGCAAGGGAAATCCAGGTAAGGCAAGACAAGGCAAATCCAGGAAATTCTAAGGCAAGGAAAATTAAGGCGAGGCGAGGCAAGGCAAGGCAAATCCAGTCAATGAAAGGTATGGCGAATCCAGGCAAGGCAAGACAAGGCAAATCCAGGCAAGGTAAGACAAGGCAAATCCAGCCAACACAAGGCAAGGCAAGGCAAATCCAGTCAAGGCAAGATATATCCAGCAAGGCAAGGTAAATCCAGAAAGGGTAAGGCAAATCCAGGAAAGGCAATGCAAATCCAGGGAAGGCAAGGCAAATTCAGACAAGGCAAGACATATCCAGGCAAGGAAAGGCAAATCCAGTCAAGGCAAGGCAAATCCACGCAAGACAAGGCAAATACAGGCAAGGCAAAACATATCCAGGCAAGATAAGGCATATCCAGGCAAGGCAAGGCAAATCCAGACAACGCAATGCTAATCCAAGCAAGGCAAGTCAAATCCAGGAAAGGCAAGGCAAAAAAAATCCAGTCTTGTTAAGGCAAGTCCAGGAAATGAAAGTCAAAGCAAATCCAGGCAAGGCAAATCCAGGCAGGGAAAGGCAAATCCAGGCAGGGAAAGGCAAGGCAAATCCAGGCAGAGCAAAGCAAATCCATGCAAGTAAAAGCAATGGCAGTCCAATCCAGGAGAGTCAATGCAAATCCTGGCAAGTTAAGGCAAATCCAGGCAAGGTAAAACAAATTGAGGCAATGCAATGCAAGGAAAGGAAAAATCAAGGCAAGGCAAGACATATTCCAGCAAGGCAAGGCAAATCAGGCAAGGCAAGGCAAATTCAGGCAAGGCTAGGCAAATTTAGGCAAGGGAAGGCGATGGAAGAAAAACCCAGGCAAAGCAAACCAATTCCAGGAAAGACAAGGTAAGACAAATCAAGGCAAGGCAAGGCAAGGCGAATCCAGGCAAGGCAAGGCAAATCCAGGCAAGGCAAATCCAGGCAGAATAAGAAAAATTGAGTCAAGGCAAGGCAAATTCAGGCATGGAAAGGCAAATTCAGGCAATGCAAGGTAAATCCAGGCAGGGCAGGTTAAGGGAAGTTAAATTCAGGCAAGGCAACACAAGGCAAATTCAGGCAAGGCAAGGCAAGGCAAATCAAGGCAAGGTAAATTCAGGCAGGGCAAATCCAGGCAGAATAAGGCAAATTGAGTCAAGGAAAGGCAAATCCAGGTAAAGCAAGGCAAATCCAGGCATGGCAGGGCAAATCCAGGGAATGCAAGGCAAATCAAGGCAAGGCAAGACAAATCCAGAAAAGGCAAGGCAAATCCAGGCATGGCAAGGACAGAAAAGGCAAATTTAGGCAAGGCAAAACAAATCCAACAAGGCAAGACAAGGCATATCCAGACAACGCAAGGTAGGGAAAGGCAAATTTAGCCAAGGCAAGACAAATCCAGGCAAGCAAGGAAAATCCAGGCAAGTTAAGGGAAATCCACGCAAGGGAAGGCAAATTTAGGTAAGAGAAGGTGACGGAAGGAAAACCCAGGCAAATCAAATCAAAACCAGGCAAGACAAGGCAAGACAAATCAAGGAAAGGCAAGGAGAGACAAATTCAGGCAAAGCAAAACAAATCCAGCCAAGGCAAGATAAATCCAGTAAGGCAAGGCAAATCCAAGGAGGGCAAGGCAAATCCAGGCAAGGCAACGCAAATACAGGCAAGGCAAGAAAAATCCAGGTAAGACAAGGCAAAACTAATCAAGGCAAGGCAAGGCAAATGCAGGCAAGCAAAGGGAAGGCAAATCCAGGCAAGGCAAGACAAGGAAAATCCAAGCAAGTTTAAAACAAGGTAAATCCAGGCAGACAAGGCCAGGAAAATCCAGGCAAGGAAAGGCTTGGCGAATCCAGGAAAGGCAAGGCAAGGCAAAGTCAGACAAGGCAAGGCAAGGCAAGGCAAGGCAAATCCAGGCAAGGAAAGAAAGTCAAATCCAGGAAAGGCAAAATAAGGCAAGGCAAATATAGGCAAAAAAAGGCAAGGCAAATCCAGACATGATAATACAAGGCAAATCCAGTCAGGGCAAGGCGAGGCAAATCCAGCTAAGGCAAGACAAGGCAAATCTTAGGCAAGGCAAGGCAAAGCAAGGCAATGAAAGGCATGGCGAATCCAGGCAAGACAAGGCAAAGGAAATCCAGGCAAGGCAAAGCAAGGCAAATCCAGGTAATGCAAGGAAAATCCAGGCAAGGCATGATATATCCAGAAAGGCAAGGTAAATCCAGGAAGGGCAAGGCAAATCCAGGCAAGGCAAGCCAAATCCAGGCATTGCAAGTCAAGGCAAGCTAAATTCAGGCAAGGTAAGATATATCCAGCAAGGCAAGGTAAATCCAGGAAGGGCAAGGCAAATCCAGGCAAGGCAAGGCAAATCCAGGCAAGGCAAGGCGAAACCAGGCAAGGCAAGGCATATCCAGGCGAGATAAGGCATATCCAGGAAAGACAAGTCAAACCCAAGCAATGCGTTGCTAATCCAAGCAAAGCAAGTCAAATCCAGGTAAGGAAATAAAAGGCAAATCCAGTCTTGTTAAGGAAAGTCCAGGCAAGGAAAGGCAAAGAATATCCAGCCATGGAAAGGCAAATCCAGGCAGGGCAAGGCAAGGCAAATCCAGGCAGAGCAAAGCAAATCCATGCAAGGAAAAGCTATGGCAGTCAAATCAAGGAGAGACAATGCAAATCTCAGCAAGGCAAGGCAAATCCAGGTAAGGCAAAACAGGCAATGCAAGGCAAGGAAAGAAAAATCTAGGAAGGGCAAGACATATCCAGGCATGGCAAGGCAAATCTCGGCAAGGCAAAGCAAATCCAGGCAAGGCAAGGCAAGGCAAATTCAGGCAAGGGAAGGAGATGGAAGGAAAACCCAGGCAAAGCAAACCAAATCCAGGCAAGACAAGCCAAGACAAATCCAGGCATAGTAAGTCAAATTAAGGCAAGGCAAGGCAAATCCAGGCAAGGCAAGGAAAATCCAGGCAAGACAAGGCAAATTTAGGCAAGGCAAGGTAAATCCAGGCAGGGCAAGTTAAGGCAAATCCAGGCAACGCAAGGCAAATCCAGGCAAGTGAGGGCAAATACAGACACGATAAAGCAAATCCACTTAAGGCAAGGCAAATCCAGGCAAGGCAAGCAAAATCAAGGCAAGGCAAGACAAATCCATGCAACGCAAGGCAAGGTAAGGCAAATCCTTCCAAGGCAAGACAAATACAGGCAATGCAAGACATATCCAGGAAAGTCAAGGGAAATCCAGGCAAGGAAAAGCAAATTCAGGTAAGGGAAAAAGAGGGAAGGAAAACCCAGGCACAGCAAAGCAAATCCAGGGTAGACAATGCAGGACAAATCATGGCAAGGCAAGGCAAATGTAGGCAAGGCAAAGCAGGGAAAATCCAGGCAAGGCAATACAAGATGAATCCAGGCAAGTCTAAAACAAGGCAAATCCAGGCAAGGCAAGGCAAGGCAAATCCAGGCAAGGAAAGGCATGGCGAATTTAGGCAAGGCAAGGGAGGGCAAATGTAGGCAAGGCAAGGCAAGTCAAATCCAGCCAAGGCAACAAAGGCAAATCAAGACAAGTGACTATAAGACAAGGCCAAATATGGCAAGGCTAATCCAGGCCAGACAAGGCAAATCCAGGAAAGTCTAATGCAAGGCAAATTCAGGCAAGGTAATGTAAGGCAAACCTAGGCAACGCAAGGCAAGGTAAATCAAGGCAAAAGAAGGTAAATTTAGGCAAGGCAAGCAAAATCAGGCAAGGCAAGGCAATGCAAATGCAGGCAAGGCAAGGGATGGCAAGCCCCAGAAAGGCAATACAAGGCAAATCCAGGCAATTCTAAAACAAGGTAAATCCAGGCAAGGCAGGGCAAATTAAGGCATAAAAAGCCTTGGCAAATACAGACAAGGCAAAGCAAGGCCAATCCAGGCAAGAAAAGAAAGGCAAATCCAGGCTAGGCAAAACAAATCAAAACAAATACAGAGAAGTCAAGGCAAGGAAAATTCAGGCATGAAATTGCAAGGCAAATCCAGAAATGAAAGGCATGGCGAATCCAGACAAGGCCAGGCAAGGATAATCCAGGTTTGTTAAGGCAAGTCCAGGCAAGAAAAGACAAAGCAAATCCAGGCAAGGTAATGCAAATCCGGGAAGGGAAAGGCAAGGCAAATCAAGGCAGAGAAAAGCAAATCCATGCAAGGAAAAGCAATGGCAGTCCAATCCAGGAGAGTCAACGCAAATCCCGGCAAGTTAAGGCAAATCCAGGTACGGCAAAACAAATCCAGGCAGTGCAGGGCAAGAAAATGGAAATTTAGGCAAAGCAAGACAAATCCTGGGAAGGCAAGGCAAATCCAGGCAAGGCAAGGCAAATTCAGTCAAGGGAAGGCGATGGAAGAAAAACCCAGGCAAAGCAAATCAAATCCAGGCAAGCCAAGGCAAGACAAATCAAGGCAAGGCAAGGCAAGGGAAATCCAGACAAGGCAAGGCAAGGCAAATTCAGGCAAGGCAAGATAAGGCTAGGCAAATCCAGGCAGAATAAGGCAAATTGAGGCAAGTCAAGGCTAATCCAGGCAAGGCAAGGCAAATTTAGGCAAGGCAAGGTAAATCCAGGCAGGGCAAATTATGGCAAGTTAAATGCAGGCAAGGAAAGGCAAATCGAGGCAAGGCAAGACAAGGCAGATCCAGGCAAGTCTAAAGGCAATCCAGGCAAGTCAAGGCAAGGCAAATCCAGGCAAGGAAAAATATGGCGAATTTTGGCAAGTCAAGGAAAGGAAAATCCAGGCAACGCAAGGGAAAACAAGGAAAAGCCAGGCATGGCAAGACAAATCCAGCACAGCAAAACAAATCCAGGCAGGGTAAGGCAAATCCAGGCAGAGCAAGGCAAATCCATGCAAGGAAAAGCAATGGCATTCCAATCCAGGAGAGTCAATGCAAATTCCGGCAAGGCAAGGCAAATCCAGGTAGGCAAAACAAATCCAGGCAATGCAAGGAAAGGAAAGGGAAATCCAGGCAAGGCAAGACAAATCAAGGCAAGGCAAGGCAAATTCAGCCAAGGCAAGGCAAATTCAGGCAAGACAAGACAAGGCAAATCAAGGCAAGTCTAAAACAAAACAAATCGAGACAAGTCAAGGCAAGGCAAATCCAGGCAAGGAAAAACATGGTGATTCCAGGCAAGGCACGGCAGGGCAAATCCAGGCAAGGCAAGGAAACACAAGGTAAATCCAGTCAAGGCAAGATAAGTCCAGCAAGGCAAGGCAAATCCAGGCAGGGCAAGGCAAATACAGGCAATGCAAGACAAATCCAGACAAGGTAAGGCTAATCCAGGCAAGGCAAAACAAGGCAATCCAGGTAAGGCAAGACAACTCCAGGAAAGGCAAAACAAATCCAAAAAAGGCAATGAAAACCCAGACAAGGAAAGGCAAGGCGAATCCAGGCAGAATAAGGCAAATTGAGACAAGGCAAGGCAAATACAGGCAAGGCAAGGCAAGACAAATCCAGGCAAGGCAAGGCAACACAAATCCAGGCAAGGCAAGGTAAATACAGGAAAGGCAAGGCAAAACAAACCAAGGCAAAGCAAGACAAATGCAGGCAAGGAAAGGCTTAGCGAATCCAGGCAAGGAAAGGCAAGGCAAATCCAGGCAAGGCAAGGCAAATACAGCCATATCAAGGCAAAGCAAAGCCAGCTATGGCAAGACAAGGCAAATCCAGAAAAGTCTAAGGTAAGGCAAATTAAGGGGAGGCAAGGCATGGCAAATCCAGGCAATTAAAGGCATGGCGAATCCAGACAAGGCAAGGCCAGATAAATCCGGGCAAGGTACGGCCAGGCAAATCCAGGCAACACAAGGCAAGGCAAGGCAAATCCAGGCAAGGCAAGATATATCCAGCAAGGCAAGGTAAATCCAGACAAGGCAAGGCATATACAGGCAAGATAATGCATATCCAGGCAAGGCAAGTCAAATCCAGGCAAGAAAATCATGGTGAATCCAGGCAAGGCAAGGCAAGGTAAATCCAGGCAAGGCAAGGCAAATCCAGGCAAGGCAAAGGAAGACAAGGCAAATCCAGGCAGGGCAAGGAAAATCCAGGCAAGGCAAGGCAAATCCAGGCAAAGCAAGGCAAATCCAGGCAATGCAAGACAAAGCCCGGCAATGCAAGGAAAGGAAAGGGAAATCCAGGCAAGGCAAGACAAATCCACGCAAGCAAAGGCAAATCCAGGCAAGACAAGGTAAATCCGGGCAAGGCAAGGAAAACCCATGCAAGGCAAGGCAAATTCAGACAAGACAAGGCAAGACAAATCAAGGCAAGGCAAGGCAAGGCAAGGCAAATGCAGACAAGGTAAGGGAAGAAAAATTCAGGCATGGCAAGCCAAGGCAAACCCAGGCAAGGCAAGGCAAGGCAAGGCAAATTCAGGCAAGGAAAGAAAGCTAAATCCAGGCAAGGCAAAATAAGGCAAGGCAAATATAGGCAATGCAAGGCAAGGCAAATTGAGGCAAGGCAAGGCAAATACAGGCAAGACAAAGCCAGACAAATCAAGCCAAGGCAAGGCAAGGCAAATGCAGGAAAGGGAAAAGATAGCAAATCTAGGCAAGGCAAGGCAAGGCAAATCTGGCTAAGGGAAGACAAGGCAAATGCAGGCAAGTCTAAGGCAAGGCAAACTAAGGCGAGTCAAGTCAGGCAAATCCAGGCAATTTAAGGCAAGGCAAGTCCATGCAACACAAGGCAAGGCAAGGCAAATCCAGGCAAGGCAAGATATATCCAGGAAGGCTAGGTAAATCCAGAAAGGGCAAGGCAAATCCAGGCAAGTCAAGGAAAGGCAAATACAGGCAAGGAAAGACAAATACAGGTAATGCAAAGCAAGACAAATCCAGGCAAGGCAAGGCAAATCCAGGAAAGACAAGGCAAGACAAATCAAGGCAAGGCAAGGCAAGAAAAATGCAGGCAAAGGAAAGGAAGGCAAATCCAGGCAAGGCAAGACAAGGCAAATCCAGGCAAGTCTAAAACAAGGCAAATCCAGGCAGGCAAGGCCAGGCAAATCCAGGCAAGGAAAGGCTTGGTGAATCCAGGCAAGGCAAGGCAAATTCAGGCAAGGAAAGAAAGTCAAATCCAGGCAAGGCAACATAAGGCAAGGCAACTATAGGCAAGGCAAGGCAAGGCAAATCCAGGCAAGGCAATGGAAATACAAGAAAGACAAAGCAAGACAAATCAAGGCCAGGCAAGGCAAGGCAAATGCAGGCAAAGGAAAGGATGGCAAATCCAGGCAAGGCAAGGCAAGGCAAATACAGCTAAGTGAACATAAGGCAAATGCAGGCAAGTCTAAGGCAAGGCAAATTAAGGCGAGGCAAGGCAAGTCAAATCCAGGCACTGAAAGGCATAGCAAATCCAGGCAAGGCAAGGAAAGGCAAATCCAGGCAGAATAAGGCAAATTGAGGCAAAGCAAGGCAAATACAGGCAAGGCAAGGCAAATACAGGCAATACAAAGCAAGACAAATCCAGCAAGGCAAGACAAATTCAGGAAAGGCAAGGCCAGGCAAATCCAAGCAAGGAAATGCTTGGCGAATCTAGGCAAGGCAAGGCAAGGAAAATCCAGGCAAGGCAAGGCAAATACAGGCATGGCAAGGCAAATCTATTCAATGCAATGCAAGAAAAATCCAGGCAAGGCAAGGCAAATCCAGGCAAGGCAAGGCAAGACAAATCGAGGCAAGGCAAGGCACGGCAAATGCAGGCAAGGGAAGGGAAAGCAAATCCAGGCAAGGCAAGAAAGGCAAATCCAGACAAGTCTAAAACAAGGCAAATCCAGGCAGGCAAGGACAGGCAAATCAAGGAATGGATAGGTTTGGCGAATCCAGGTAAGGCATGGCATGGCAAATCCAGGCACGGCAAGGCAAGGCAAAGTAAATCCAGGCAAGGAAAGAAAGTCAAATCAAGCAACGCAAAATAAGGCAAGGCAAATATAGGCAAGCAAGGCAAGGCAAATCCAGGCATGATAATGCAAGGCAAATTCAGGCAGGGCAAGGCAAGACAAATCCAGCTAAGGCAAGACAAGGCAAATTCAGGAAAGTCCAAGGCAAGGCAAATTTAGGCAACGAAAGGCTTGGCAAATCCAGGCAAGGCAAGGCAAGGCAAATTTAGGCAAGGAGAGGCTTGGAAAATCCAGGCAAGGCAAGGCAAGGCAATTCCAGGAATGGCAATGCACAGCAAGGCAAGGCAAATTCAGGCAAGGAAAGAAAGTCAAAATCAGGCAAGGCAAAATAAGGCAAGACAAATATAGGCAAAACAGAGCAAGGCAAATCCAGGCAAGGCAAGGCAATTCCAGGCAAGACAAGGCAAGACAAATCAATGCAATGCAAGGCAAGGCCAATGCAGGCAAGGAAATGGATGGCAAATCCAGGCAAGGCAAGAAGGTAAATCCAGGTAAGGGAAGACAAGGCAAATGGAGGCAAGTCCAAGGCAAGGCAAACTAAGGCGAGGCAAGGCAAGGCAAATCCAGGCAATAAAAGGAATGGCAAATCCAGGCAAGGCAAGGCAAGGCAAATCCAGGCAAGTTAAGGCAAGTCAAATCCATGCAACACAAGGCAAGGCAAGGCAAATCCAGATAAAGCAAGATATATCCAGCAAGGCAAGGTAAATCCAGGAAGGACAAGGCAAATCCAGGCAATGCAAAGCAAATCCATGCAAGGAAAAGCAATGGAATTCAAATCCAGGAGAGTCTAAGAAAATCACGGCAAGGCAAGGCAAATCCGGGTAAGGCAAAAGAAATCCAGGAAATTCAAAGCAATGAAAGGGAAATCCAAGAAAGGCAAGACAAATCCAAGCAAGGCAAGCAAAATCCAGGAAAGGCAAGGAAAATCCAGGCAAGGAAAATCCAGGCAAGAAAAATCCAGGCAAGTCAAGGCAAATCCAGTTAAGGCAAAAAAAATTTCAGGCAAGGGAAGGCGATGGAAGGAAAACACAGGCAAAGCAAACCAAATCAAGGCAAGAAAAGGGAAGACAATAAAGGCAAGGCAAATCAAGGCAAATTCAGGCAAGGACAGACAAACTCAGGCAAGGCAAGGTAAATCCAGGAAGGGCAAGTTTAGGCAAGTTAAATGCAGGCAAGGCAATTCAAGGCAAATCCAGTCAAGGCAAGACAAGGCAAATAAAGGCAAGTCTAAAACAAAACAAATCAAGGCAAGTCAAGGTAAGGCAAACCCAGGCAAGAAAAAACATGGTGATTCCAGACAAGGCAAGGCAAGGCAAATCCAGTCAAGACAAGGAAGACAAGGCAAATCCAGGCAAGGCAAGATAAATCAAGAAAGGCAAGGCAAATCCAGGCAGGGCAAGGCAAATCCAGTCAAGGCAAGGCAAATACAAGCAAGACAATGCAAGAAAAATCAAGGCAAGGCAAGGCAAGGCAAATGCAGGCAAGGGACGGGAAGTCAAATCCAGGCAAGGCAAGACAAGTCAAATTCCGGCAAGTCTAAAACAAGGCAAATCCAGGCAGGCAAGGCCAGGCAAATCCAGGCAAGAAAAGGCTTGGCAAATCCAGGCAAAGCAAGGCAAGGCAAATCCAGGCTTGACAAGGTAAGACAAATGAAGGCAAGGCAAGGCTAGGCAAAAGCAGGCAAGGGAAGGGATGGCAAATTCAGGCAAGGCAAGGCAAGGCAAATCCA
The DNA here is from genome assembly GCA_028533165.1 of Leontopithecus rosalia. Classification (NCBI taxonomy): domain Eukaryota; kingdom Metazoa; phylum Chordata; class Mammalia; order Primates; family Cebidae; genus Leontopithecus; species Leontopithecus rosalia. The sequence continues at coordinate 14,264 of JAPYYA010000836.1, forward strand.
GCTAAAAGAAGACAAGGCAAATGCAGGCAATTCTAAGGCAAGGCAAATTAAGGCGAGTCAAGGCACTGCAAATCGAGGCAAATTAAAGCAAGGCAAATCCATGCAACGCAAGGCAAGGCAAGGCAAATCCAGGCAAAGCAAGATATATTCAGCAAGGCAAGGTAAATCCAGGAAGGGCAAGGCAAATCCATGAAAGGCAAGACAAGTCCAGGCAAGGAAAGGCAAATCCAGGAAACGCAAGGCATATTCAGGCAAGATAAGGCATATCCAGGCAAGGCAGGCCAAATTCAGGCAACGCAGCGCTAATCCAAGCAAGGCAAGTGAAATACAGGCAAGGCAAGGCAAGGCAAGGCAAGGCAAATCCAGGCTTGGTAAGGCAAGTCCAGGCAAAAAAGGCAAAGCAAATCAAGGAAAGGAAAGGCAAATCCAGGCAGGGCAAGACAAGGCAAATTCAGGGAGAGCAAAGCAAATCCATTCAATGAAAATCAATGGCAGTCCAATCCAGGAGAGTCAATGCAAATCCAGGCAAGGCAAGGCAAATCCAGGCAAGACAAGGCAAGACAAATCATGGAAAGGCATGGCAAGGTAAATGCAGGCAAGGGAAGGGAAGGCAAATACAGACAAGGCAAGACAAGGCAAATTCAGGCAAGTATAAAACAAAACAAATGGAGGCAAGTCAAGGCAAGGCAAATTCAGGCAAGGAAAAACATGGTGATTCCAGGCAAGGCATGGCAAGGCAAATCCAGGCAAGGCAAGGGAAGACAAGGCAAATCCAGGCAAGCCAAGATAAAACCAGCAAGGCAAGGCAAATCCAGGCAGGACAAGGAAAATTCAGGCAAGGCAAGGCAAATCCAGGCAGGGCTAGGCAAACCCAGGCAAGGGAAGGCAAATACAGTCAAGGCAAGGCAAATCCAGGCAATGCAAGGCGAGACAAATCCAGGCAAGGCAAGGGAAATCCAGGCAAGAATATGCAAGACAAATCAAGGCAAGGAAAGGCAAGGCAAATGCAGGCAAGGGAAGGGAAGGCAAATTCAGGCAAGGCAAGACAAGGAAAATACAGTCAAGTCTAAAGGCAAATCCAGGCAGGCAAGGCCAGGCAAATGCAGGCAAGGAAAGGTTTGGCGAATCCATTCAAGGTAAGGCAAGGCAAACCCAGGCAAGGCAAGGCAAATACAGGCATGGCAAGACAAATCTAGTCAATGCAAGGCAAGACAAATCCAGGCAAGGCAAGGCAAATCCAGGCAATACTAGGCAAGACAAATCAAGGCAAGGCAAATGGAGGCAAGGGAAGTGAAGGCAAATCCAGGCAAGGCCAGGGAAGGCAAATCCAGGAAAGTCTAAAACAAGGAAAATCCAGGCAGGCAAGGCCAGGCAAATACAGGCAAGGAAAGACTTGGCGAATCAAAGCAAGGAAAGGAAAGGTAAATCCAGCTACGGCAAGACAAGGCAAATCCAGGAAAGTCTAAGGCAAGGCAAATTAAGGCGAGGCAAGGCAAGGCAAATCCAGGCAAGTTAAGGCAAGGCAAATCATGCAACACAAGGCAAGGAAAGGCAAATCCAGGCAAGGCAAGATATATCCAGCAAGGCAAGGTAAATCCAGAAAGGGCAAGGCAAATCCAGGCAAGGCAAGGCAAGTTCAGGCAAGGCAAGGCAAGGCAAATCCAGAAAAGGCAAGGCATATCCAGGCAAGATAAGGCTTATCCAGGCAAAGCAGGCCAAATCCAGGCAATGCAGGTCTAATCCAAGCAAGGCAAGTCAAATACAGGTAAGGCAAGGCAAGGCAAATCCAGGCTTGGTAAGGCAAGTCTAGACAAGAAAAGGAAAAGCAAATCCAGGCAAGGAAAGGCAAATCCAGGCAGGTCAAGGCAAGGCAAATCCATGCAAGGAAAAGCAATGTCAGTCTAATCCAGGAGAATTGATGCAAATCCCGGCAAGGCAAGGGAAATCCAGGTAAGGCAAAACAAATCCAGGCAATGAAAGAAAAGGAAAGGGAAATCCAGTGAAGGCAAGACAAATCCAGTCAAGGCAAGGCAAATCCAGGCAAGGAAAGGCAAATCCAGGCATCGGAAGGCGAGGGAAGAAAAACCCAGGCAAAGCAAACCAAATCCAGGAAATACAAGGCAAGACAAATCAAGGCAAGGCAAAGCAAGGCAAATCCAGGCAAGACGGGGAAAATCCACATAAGGGAAAGCAAATCTAGGCAAGACAAGGCAAATCCAGGCATCGGAAGGCAAGGGAAGAAAAACCCAGGCAAAGCAAACCAAATCCAGGAAATACAAGGCAAGACAAATCAAGGCAAGGCAAGGCAAGGCAAATCCAGGCAAGACGGGGAAAATCCACATAAGGGAAAGCAAATCCAGGCAAGACAAGGCAAATCCAGGAATGGCAAGGCAAGGCAAATCCAGGCAAGACGGGGAAAATCCACATAAGGGAGAGCAAATCCAGGCAAGACAAGGCAAATCCAGGCATGGCAAGGCAAATACAGGCAACGCAAGACAAATTCTGACAAGGCAAGGCTAAACCAAGCAAGGCAGAACAAGGCAAATTCAGGTAGGGCAAGACAACTTCAGGAAAGGCAAAACAAATCCAAACGAGGCAAGGCAAATTTAGGCAAGGCAAGGCAAGGCAAGGCAAATCCAGGCAAGACAAGATAAGGCAAGGCAAATCCAGGCAGAATAAAGCAAATTGAAGCAAGGCAAGGCAAATACAGGCAATGCAAGGCAAGACAAATACAAGCAACGAACGGCAAATCCAGGAAAGAAAAGGCAATTCAAATCCAGGCAAGGCAAGGCAAATTTAGGCATGTCAAGGCAAGACAAGTCAATGCATGTTAAGGCAAGGCAAATTCAGGCAAGGGACGGGAAAACAAATCCAGACAAGGCAAGACAAGGCAAATCTAGGCAAGTCTAAAACAAGGGAAACCCAGGCAGGCAAGTCCAGGCAAATTCAGGCAAAGAAAACCTTAGGGAATCCAGGAAAAGCAAGGCAAGGCAAATCCAGGCAAGACAAGGAAATTACAGGCATGGCAAGGCAAATCTAGTCAATGCAAGGCCAAACAAATTCAGGCAAGGCAAATCAAGGAGATGTAAGGAAAGGAAAATGCAGGGAAGGGAAGGGAAGGCAAATCCAGACAAGGCAAGACAAGGCAAATCCAGGCAAGTCTAAAACAAGGTAAATCCAGGCAGGCAAGGCCAGGCAAATCCAGGCAAGGAAAGGCTTGGCAAATCCAGGCAAGGCAACGCAAGGCAAACCCAGGCAAGGCAAGGCAAATACAGGCATGGCAATGCAAATCTAGTCAATGCAATGCAAGACAAATCCAGGCAAGGCAAGGCAAATCCAGGCAACACAAGGCAAGACAAATCAAGGCAAGGCAAGGCCAATGCAGACAAAAGAAGGGAAGGCAAATCTAGGGAAGGCAAGACAAGGCAAATCCAGGCAAGTCTAAAACAAGGCAAATCCAGGCAGGCAAATCCAGGTAAATCCAGTCAAGGAAAGCTTTGGCGAATCCAGGCAAGCAAGGCATGGCAAATCCAGGCAAGGAAAGGAAAGGCAAGACAAATCCAGGTAAGAAAAAATGTCAAATCCAGGAACACAAAATAAGGCAAGGCAAATATAGGCAAGGCAAGGCAATTCCAGGAATGATAATCCAAGGCAAATCCAAGCAAGGCAAGGCAAATCCAGCTAAGGCAAGACAAGGCAAATCCAGGCAAGTCTAAGGCAAGGCAAATTAAGGCGAGGCAAGAAAAATTAAATCCAGGCATGATATTTCAAGGCAAATCCACGCAAGGCAAGGCAAGGTAAATCCAGCTAAGGCAAGAAAAGGCAAATCCAGGAAAGTATAAGGCAAGGCAAAGTAAGTCGAAGAAAGGCAAGCCAAATCCAGGCATGATAATTCAAGGCAAACCCAGGCAAGGCAAGGCAAGGCAAATACAGCTAAGGGAAGACATGGCAAATGCAAGCAAGTCTAAGGCAAGGCAAATTAAGGCGAGACAAGGCAAGGCAAATCCAGGCAATGAAAGGCATGGCGAATACAGGCAAGGAAAGGCAAGGCAAGGCAAATCCAGGCAAATTAAGCAAGGCAATTCCATGAAACACGAGTCAAGGCAAGACAAATCCAGTCAAGGCAAGGCAAATCCAGGCAACGCAAGGCAAATCCAGGGAAGGCAAGGCATATCCAGGCAAGATAAGGCATATCCAGGCAAGGCAGGTCAAATTGAGGCAACACAGTGCTAATCTCAGCAATGCATGGCAAATCCAGGCAATGCAAGGCAAGACAACTCCAGGCAAGGCAAGGAAAATCCAGGCAAGACAAGGCAAGACATATAAAGGCAAGGCAAGGCAAGACCAATTCAGGCAAGGGAAGGGAAGGCAAAACCAGGCAAGTCAAGAAAAGGGAAATCCAGGCAAGTTTAAACAAGGCAAATCCAGGCAAGGAAAGGTTTTGTGAATCTAGCCAAGGCAAGACATGGCAAATCCAGGCAAGGAAAGGCAAGGCAAGACAAATCCAGGCAAGGAAAGAAAGCCAAATCCGGGCAACGCAAAATAAGGCAAGGCAAATGCAGGGAAGGCAAGACAAGGCAAATCCAGGCATGATAATCCAATGCAAACCCAGGCAAGGCAAGGCAAATCCAGCTAAGGCAAAACAAGAAAAATCAAGGAAAGTCTAAGGCAAGGCAAATTAAGGCGAGGCAAGGCAAGGCAAATTCAGGCATGATAATGCAAGGCAAATCCAGCTAAGGCAAAACAAGAAAAATCAAGGAAAGTCTAAGGCAAGGCAAATTAAGGCGAGGCAAGGCAAGGCAAATTCAGGCATGATAATGCAAGGCAAATCCAGGCAAGGCAAGGCAAGGGAAATCCAGGCAAGGTAAGGCAAGGCAAATCCAGGCAACACAAGGCAAGGCATGGCAAATCCAGGCAAGGGAAGATATATGCAGCAAACCAAGGTAAATCCAGAAAGAGCAAGGCAAATCCAGGCAAGGCAAAGCAAATCCTGGCAAGACAAGGCAAATCCAGGCAAGGCGGGGCATATCCAGGCAAGATAAGGCATATCCAGGCAAGGCAAGTTAAATCCAGGCAATGCAATGCTAATTCAAGCAAGGAAAGTGACATCCAGGCAAGACAAGGCAAGGCAAATTCAGGCTTGTTAAGGCAAGTCCAGGCAAGGAAAGGCAAAGCAAATCCAGACAATGTAATGCAAACCAGGCAGGGAAAGGCAAGGCAAATCCAGGCAGAGCAAAGCAAATTCATGCAAGGAAAAGAAATGGCAGTCAAATTCAGGAGAGTCAAAGCAAATCACGACAAGGTAAGGCAAATTCACGTAAGGCAAAACAAATCCAGGCAATGCAAAGCAAGAAAAGGGAAATCCAGGCAAGACAAGACAAATCCAGGCAAGGCAAGGCAAATCCAGGGAAGGCAATGAAAATTCAGGCAAGGGAAGGCAATGGAAGGAAAACTTAGGCAAAGCAAACCAAATTCAGGCAAGAAAAGACAAGACAATCAAGGCAATGAAAAGCAGGGCAAATCCATGCAAGGACAGGCAAACTCAGGCAAGGCAAGATAAATCCAGGCAGGGCAAGTTTAGGCAAGTTAAATGCAGGCAAGGGAATTCAAGGCAAATCTAGACAAGGCAAGACAAGGCAAATGAAGGCAAGTCTAAAACAAAACAAATCGAAGCAAGTCAGGCAAGGCAAATCCAGGAAAGGAAAAACATGGTAATTCCAGGCAAGGCAAGGCAAGGCAAGGCAAATCCAGGCAAGGCAAGGGAAGACAAGGCAAATCCAGGCAAGGCAAGATAAATCCAGCAAGGCAAGGCAAATCCAGGCAGGGAAAGACAAATACAGGCAATGCAATGCTAATTCAAACAATGAAAGTCAAATTCAGGCAAGGCAAAGCAAAAAAAATCCAGGTTTCGTAAGGCAAGTCAAGGCAAGGAAAGGTAATGCAGGCAAGGAAAAACATGGTGATTCCAGGCAAGGCAAGGCAAGTCAAATTCAGGCAAGTCAAATTCAGGCAAGTCAAGGGAAGACAAGGCAAATCCAGGCAAGGCAAGATAAATCCAGCAAGGCAAGGCAAATCCAGGCAAGGCAAGGCAAATCCAGGCAAGGCAATGCAAATACAGGCATGGCAAGGCAAATCTAGCCCATGCAATGCAAGACAAAACCAGGCAAGGCAAGGAAAATACAGGCAAGACAAGGCAAAACAAGTCCAGGGAAGGCAAGGCAAGGCAAATTCAGGCAGGGGAAGGGAAGGCAAATCCAGGCAAGGCAAGACAAGGAAGATCCAGGCAAGTCTATAACAAGGCAAATCCAGGCAGGCAAGGCCAGGCAAATCCTGGTAAGGAAATGCTTGGCGAATCCAGGCAAGGCAAGGCAAGGCAAACCCAGGCAAGGCAAGGCAAATAGAGGCATGGCAAGGCAAATCTAGTCAATGCAATGCGAGACAAATTAAGGCAAGGCAAGGCAAATCCAGGCACCACAAGGCAAGACAAATCAAGGCAAGGCAAGGCAGGGCCAATGCAGGCAAGTGAAGGGAAGGCAAATCCAGGCAAGGCAAGACAAGGAAAATCCAGGCAAGTCTAAAACAAGGAAAATCTAGGCAGGCCGGGGCAGGAAAATCCAGGCAAGGAAAGGTTTGGCAAATCCAGGCAAGCAAGGCCTGGCAAATCCAGGCAAGGAAAGGAAAGGCAAGACAAATCCAGGCAAGGAAAGAAAGTCAAATCCAGGCAACGCAACAAAAGGCAAGGCAAATAAAGTCAAGGCAAGGCAAGGCAAATCCAGGCATGATAATCCAAGGCAAATCCAGGCAAGACAAGGCAAATCCAGCTAAGGCAAGACAAGGCAAATCCAGGCAAGTCTAAGGCAAGGCAAATTAAGGCGAGGCAAGGCAAGGTAAATCCAGGCATGATAATGCAAGCCAAATCCAGGCAAAGCAAGGCAAGGCAAGGGAAATACAGCTAAGGGAAGACACGGCAAATGCAGGCAAGTCTAAGGCAAGGCAAATTAAGGAGAGGCAAGGAAAGGCAAATCCAGTCAATGAAAGGCATGGTGAATCCAGGCAAGGCAAGGCAAGGCAAATTCAGGCAAGTTAAGGCAAGGCAAATCCATGCAACACGAGGCAAGGCAAGGCAAATCCAGGCAAGGCAAAATATATCCAGCAAGGCAAGGTAAATCCAGGAAGGGCACAGTAAATCCAGGCAAGGCAAGGCAAATTCAGGGAAGGCAAGGCATATCCAGGCAAGATAAGGCAAATCCAGGCAAGGCAGGTCAAATCGAGGCAACGCAGTGCTAATACAAGTAAGGCACGGCAAATTCAGGCAATGCAAGGCAAGACAACTCCAGGCAAGGCAAGGAAAATCCAGGCAAGGCAAGGAAAGACAAATCAAGGCAAGGCAAGGCAAGGCAAGGCAAATTCAGGCAAGGGAAGGGAAGTCAAATCCAGGCTAGGCAAGACAAGGCAAATTCAGGCAAGTCTAAAACAAGGCAAATCCAGGCAGGCAAGACCAGGCAAATCCAGACAAGGAAAGATGTTGTGAATCTAGCCAAGGCAAGACATGGCAAATCCAGGCAAGGAAAAACAAGGCAAGACAAATCCAAGCAAGGAAAGAAAGTCAAATCCAGGCAACGCAAAATAAGGCAAGGCAAATGCAGGCAAGGTAAGACAAGGCAAATCCAGGAATGATAATCCAATGCAAATCCAGGCAAGGCAAGGCAAATCCAGCTAAGGCAAGACAAGGAAAATTCAGAAAAGTCTAAGGAAAGGCAAATTAAGGTGAGACAAGGCAAGGCAAATCCAGGCATGATAATGCAAGGCAAATCCAGACAAGGCAAGGCAAGGGAAATTCAGTAAGACAAGACAAGGCAAATCCAGGAAAAGGCTAAGGCAAGTCAAATTAAGATGAGGCAAGGCAAGGCAAATCCAGGCAATGAAAGGCATGGTAAATCCAGACAAGGCAAGGCAAGGCAAATCCAGGGAAGGTAAGGCAAGGCAAATCCATGCAACACAAGGCAAGGCATAACAAATCCAGGCAAGTCAAGATATATCCAGCAAACCAAGGTAAATCCAGAAAGGGCAAGGCAAATCCAGGCAAGGCGGGGCATATTCAGGCAAGATAAGACATATCCAGGCAAGGCAAGTCAAATCCAGGCAACGCAATGCTAATCCAAGCAAGAAAAGTGACATCCAGGCAAGGCAAGGCAAGGCAAGGCAAGGCAAATCCAGGGTTGTTAAGGCAAGTCCAGGCAAGGAAAAGCAAAGCAAATCCAGGCAAGGTAATGCAAACCAGGCAGGGAAAGTCAAGGCAAATCCAGGCAGAGCAAAGCAAATCCATGCAAGGAAAAGCAATGGCAGTCAAATCCGGGAGAGTCAAAGCAAATCACAAGGTAAGGCAAATCCACGTAAGGCAAAACAAATCCAGGCAATACAAAGCAAAAAAAGGAAAATCCAGGCAAGGCAAGACAAATCCAGGCAAGGCAAGGCAAATCCAGTCAAGGCAATGAAAATTCAGGCAAGGGAAGGCGATGGAAGGAAAACCCAGGCAAAGCAAACCAAATCAAGGCAAGAAACGGCAAGACAATCAAGGCAAGGCAAAGCAGGGCAAATCCAGGCAAGGACAGGCAAACTCAGGCAAGGCAAGGTAAATCCAGGCAGGGCAAGTTTAGGCAAGTTAAATGCAGGAAAGACAATTCAAGGCAAATCCAGGCAAGGCAAGGCAAGGCAAATCAAGGCAAGTCTAAAACAAAACAAATCGAGGCAAGCCAAGGAAAGGCAAATGCAGGCAAGAAAAAAACATGGTGATTCCAGGCAAGACAAGGCAAGGCAAATCCAGGCAAGGCAAGGGAAAACAAGGCAAATCCAGGCAGGGCAAGATAAATTCAGCAAGGCAAAGCAAATCCAGGCAGGGAAAGGCAAATCCAGGCAAGGCAAGGCAAATACAGGCAAGGCAAGACAAATCCAGGCAATGCAAGGCAAGACAAATCCAGGCAAAGCAAGGCAAATCCAGGAGAGACAAGGCAAGACAAATCAAGGCAAGTCAAGGCAAGGCAAACACAGGCAAGGGAAGGGAAGGCAAATCCAGGCAAGTCTAAAACAAGGCAAAATCAGGCAGGCAAGGCCAGCCCAATCCAGGCAAGGAAAGGCTTGGCGAATCCAGGCAAGGCAAGGCAAGGCAAATCCAGGCAAGGCAAGGCAAGGCAAGGCAAATTCAGGCAAGAAAAGAAAGTCAAATCCAGGAAAGGCAAATATATGCAAGGCAAGGCAAGACAAATCTAGGGAAGTCAAGACAAATCCAGGGAAGACAAGGAAACACAAATCAGGGCAAGGCAAGGCAAATGCAGGCAAGGGAAGGGATGGCAAATCCAGGCAAGGCAAGGCACGGCAAATCTGGCTAAGGGAAGACAAGGCAAATGCAGGCAAGTCTTAGGCAAAGCAAATTAAGGCGAGGCAAGGCAAGGCAAATCCAGGCACTGAAAGGCATGGCGAATCCAGGTAAGGCAAGGCATGGCAAATCCAGACAAGGTAAGGCAAGGCAAATCCATGCAACACAAGGCAAGGCAAGGTAAATCAAGGCAAGGCACGATGTATCCAGCAAGGCAAGGTAAATCCAGAAAGGGTAAGGCAAATCCAGGGAAGGCAAGGCATATCCAGGCAAGATAAGGCATATCAAGGCAAGGCAGGTCAAATCCAGGCAACGCAGTGCTAATCCAAGCAAGGCAAGTCAAATACAGGCAAGGCAAGGCAGGGAAAATCCAGGCTTGGTAAGGTAAGTCCAGGCAAGGAAAGGCAGAGCAAACCCAGGCACGGCATGGCAAATCCAGGCAGGGCAAGGCAAGGCAAATTCAGGCAGAGCAAAGCAAGTCCATGCAAGTAAAAGCAGTGGCAGTCCAATCCAGGAGAGTCAATGCAAATCCCGGCAAGGCAAGGCAAATCCAGGTAAGGCAAAACAAATCCAGGCAATGTAAGGAAAGGAAAGGGAAATCCAGGCCAGGCAAGACAAATCCAGGCAAGGCAAGGCAAATCCAGGCAAGGCAAGGCAATTCCAGGCAAGGAAAGGCAAATTCAGGCAAGGGAAGGCGATGGAAGGAAAACCCAAGCAAAACAAACAAAATACAGGAAAGACAAAGCAAGGTAAATCAAGGCAAGTTAAGGCAAGGCAAATCCAGGCAAGATGGAGCAAATCCACATACGGCAAGGCAAATCTAGGCAAGGCAAGGCAAATTCAGGCATGGCAAGACAAATACAGGGAATGCAAGACAAATTCTGAAAAGACAAGGCTAATTCAGGCAAGGCAAAACAAGGCAATTCCAGGTAAGGCAAGACAACTCCAGACAATGCAAAACAAATCCAAACAAGGCAAGGCAAATCCAGGAAAGGCAAGACAAATCCAGGCAAGGCAAAGTAATGCAAGGCAAATCCAGGCACAATAAGGCAAATTGAGGCAAGGCAAGGCAAATACAGGCAAGGCAAGACAATCAAGGCAAGGCAAAGCAAGGCAAATTCAGGCAAGGACAGGCAAACTCAGGCAAAGAAAGGTAAATCCAGGCAGGGAAAGTTTAGGCAAGTTAAATGCAGGCAAGGGAAATTAAGGCAAATCCAGGCAAGGCAAGGCAAGTCAAATCAAGGCAAGTCTAAAACAAAATATATCGAGGCAAGTCAAGGCAAGGCAAATCCAGGCAAGAAAAAAATAAGGAGATTCCAGGCAAGACAAGGCAAGGCAAATCCAGGCAAGACAAGGCAAGGCAAATCCAGGCAAGACAAGGGAAGGCAAGGCAAGGCAACACAAATCCAGGCAAGGCAAGGCAAGGCAAATCCAGGCAAGACAAGGCAAGACAAATCAAGGCAAGGCAAGGCAAGGCAAATGCAGGCAAAGGAAAAGCAGGCAAATGCAGGCAAATGAAAATCAGGCAAATCCAGGCAAGGCAAGACAAGGCAAATCCAGGCAAGTCTAAAACAAGGCAAATCCAGAGAGCAAGGCCAGGCAAATGAAGGCAAGGAAAGGCTTGGCGAATCCAAGGAAGGCAAGGAAAGGCAAATCCAGGCATGATAATGCAAGGCAAATCCAGGCAAGGCAAGACAAGGCAAATCCAGCTAAGTCAAGACAAGGCAAATCCAGGCAAGTCTAAGGCAAGACAAATTAAGGCGAGGCAAGGCAAGGCAAGGCAAATCCAAGCATGATAATGCAAGCAAATTCAGGCAAGGCAATGGAAGCAAATCCAGGTAAGGCAAGGCAAGGCAAATTCAGCTAAGGCAAGACAAGGCAAATCAAGGAAAGTCTAAGGCAAGGCAAATTAAGGCGAGGCAAGGCAAGGCAAATCCATGCAATGAAGGCATGGCGAATCCAGGCAAGGCAAGGCAAGGCAAATACAGGCAAGGTAAGGCAAGGGAAATCCAGGCAACACAAGGCAAGGAAAATCAAGGCAAGGCAAGATATATCCAGCAAGGCAAGGTAAATCCCGAAAGGGCAAGGCAAATCCAGGTAAGGCAAAACAAATCCAGGCAATGCAAAGCAAAAAAAGGGAAATCCAGGCAAGGCAAGACAAATCCAGGCAAGGCAAGGCAAATCCAGGCAAGGCAAGACAAATCCAGTCAAGGCAAGGAAAATTCAGGCAAGGGAAGGCAATGGAAGGAAAACCCTGGCAAAGCAAACCAAATCCAGGCAAGAAAAGGCAAGACAATCTAGGCAAGGCAAAGCAAGTCAAATCCAGGCAAGGACAGGCAAATTCAGGCAAGGCAAGGTAAATCCAGGCAAGGCAAGTTTAGGCAAGTTAAATGCAAGCAAGGCAATTCAAGGCAATTCCAGGCAAGTCAAGACAAGGCAAATCAAGGCAAGTCTAAAACAAAACAAATCGAGACAAGTCAAGGCAAGGCAAATCCAGGCAAGGAAAAACATAGTGATTCCAGACAAGACAAGGCAGGGCAAATCCAGGCAAGGCAAGGGAAGACAAGGAAAATCCAAGCAAGGCAAGATAAATCCAGCAAGGTAAGGCAAATATAGGCAAGGCAAGGCAAGGCAAATCCAGGCAAGGCAAGACAAATCCAGGCAAGACAAGGCAAGACATATCAAACAAGGCAAGGCAAGCAAATGCAGGCAAGGGAAAAAACGGCTAATCCAGGAAAGGTAAGACAAGGCAAATCCCGGCAAGTATAAAACAAGGCAAATCCAGGCAAGCAAGGCCAGGCAAATACAGGCAAGGAAAGGCTTGGCGAATCCAAGCAAGGTAAGGCAAGGCAATTTCAGGCATAATAATGCAAGTCAAATCCAGGCAAGGCAAGGCAAGGCAAATCCAGCTAAGGCAAGACAAGGAAAATCCAGGAAAGTCTAAGGCAAGGCAAATTAAGGTGAGGTAAAGAAAGGCAAATCCAGTCAATGAACGGCATGGAGAATCCAGGCAAGGATAGGCAAGGCAAATCCAGGCAAGATAAGGCAAAGAAAATCCAGGCAACACAAGGCAAGGCAAGGCAAATCCAGGCAAGGCAAGATATATTTAGCAAGACAAGGTAAATCCAAAAAGGGCAAGGCAAATCCAGGCAAGGCAAGGCATATCCAGTCAAGATAAGGCATATCCAGGCAAGGCAAGTCAAATCCAGGCAAAGCAATGTTAATGCAATCAAGGAAAGTCAAATCCAGGCAAGGCAAGGCAATGAAAATCCAGGCTTGGTAAGGCAAGTCCAGGCAAGGAAAGGCAAAGCAAATCCAGGCAAGGTAATGCAAATCCAGGCAGGGAAAGGCAAGGCAAATCCAGGCAGAGCAAAGCAAATCCATGCAAGGAAAAGCAATGGAAGTCAAATCCACAAGAGTAAAAGCAAATCACAGCAAGGCAAGGCAAATCCAGGTAAGGCAAAACAAATCCAGGCAATGCAAAACAAGAAAAGGAAAATCAAGGCATGGCACGACAAATCCAGGCAATGCAAGGCAAATCCAGGCAAGGCAAGATAAACCCAGCAAGGCAAGGCAAAACCAGGCGAGACAAGGCAAGAAAAATCAAGGCAAGGCAAGGCAAGGCAAACGCAGGCAAGGGAAAGAAAGGCAATTCCAGGCAAGGCAAGACAAGGCAAATCCAGGCAAGTCTAAAACAAGGCAAATCCAGGCAGGGAAAGGCTTGGCGAATCCAGGAAAGGCAAGGTAAGGCAAGGCAAATCCAGGCAAGGCAAGGCACTGCAAATTCAGGCAAGGAAAGAAAGTCAAATCCAGGCAAGGCAAAATAATGCAAGGCAAATATAGGCAAGTCATGGCAAGGCAATCCAGGCAAGGCAAGGCAAATCCAGGGAAGACAAGGCAAGACAAATCAAGGCTAGGCAATGCAAGGCAAATCCAGGCAAGATGGAACAAATCCACATCTGGCAAGGCAAATCCAGGCAAGGCAAGTCAAATCCAGGCATGACAAGGTGAATACAGGCAATGCAAGACAAATCCAGAGAAGGCAAGTCTAATCCAGGCAAGGCAAAACAAGGCAAATCCAGGTAAGGCAAGACAACTCCAGGCAAGGCAAAACAAATACAAACAAGGCAAGGCAAATCCAGGCAAGGTAAGGCAAGGCAAATCCAGGCAAGGTAAGGTAAGGCAAATCCAGGCAAGGCAAGGTAAGGCAAGGCAAATCCAGGCAGAATAAGGCAAATTGAGGCAAGGCAAGGCAAATCCAGGCAAGACAAGGCAAATCCAGGCAAGGCAAGGCAAATCCAGGCAATGCAAGGCAAGTCAAATTTAGGCAAGGCAAGGCAAATTCAGGAAAGGCAAGACAAGGCAAATAAAGGCAAGGCAAGGCAAGGCAAATGCAGGCAAGGGAAGGGAAAGCAAATCCAGGCAAGGCAAGACAAGGCAAATCCAGGCAAGTCTAAAACAAGGCAAATCCAGGCAGGCAAGGCCAGGAAAATCCAGGAAAAGAAAGGCTTGCAAATCCAGGCAAGGCAAGGCAAGGCAAATCCCTGCAGGAAAAGAAAGTCAAATCCAGTAAACGCAAAATAAGGCAAGGCAAATATAGGCAAGCCAAGACACGTCAAATCCAGGCAATTCTAAGGCAAGGCAAATTAAGGTGAGGCAAGGCAAGTCAAATCCAGGCAAGATAATGCAGTGCAATACCAGGTAAGGCAAGGCAAGGCAAATCCAGCTAAGGCAAGACAAGGCAAATCCAGGAAAATCTAAGACAAGGCAAATAAAGGAGAGGCAAGGCAAGGCAAATCCAGGCAATGAAAGGCATGGCGAATCTAGGCAAGTCAAGGCAAGGCAAATCCAGGCAAGTTAAGGCAAGGCAAATCCAGGCAAAACAATGCAAGGCAAGCCAAATCCAGGCAAGGCAAGATATATCCAGCAACGTTAGATAAATCCAGAAAGGGCAAGAAAAATCCAGGCAAGGCAAGGAAAATCCAGGCAAGGCAAGGCATATTTAGGCAAAATAAGGCTTATCCAGGAAAGGCAGGTCAAATCCAGGCAACTCAGTGCTAATCCAAGCAAGGCAAGTCAAATCCAGGCAAGGCAAGGCAAGGAAAATCCAGGATTGGTAAGGCAAGTCCAGGCAAGGAAAGGCAAACAAATCCAGGCAAGGCATGGCAAATCCAGGCAGGGAAAGGCAAGGCAAATCCAGGCAGAGCAAAGCAAGTCCAAGCAAGGAATAGCAATGGCAGTCCAATCCAGGAGAGGCAATGCAAATCCCAGCAAGGCAAGGCAAATCCAGGTAAGGCCAAACCAATCCAGGCAATGCAAGGAAAGAAAAGGGAAATCCAGGCAAGGCAAGACAAATCCAGGCAAAGCAAGGCAAATCCAGGCAAGGAAAGGTAAATCCAGGCAAGGAAAGGCAAATTTAGGCAAGGGAAGTCAATGGAAATAAAACCCAGGCAAAGCAAACCAAATCCAGGAAAGACAAGTTAAGACAAATCAAGGCAAGGCAAGGCAAATCCAGGCAAGATGGGGCAAATCCATATATGGCAAGGCAAATCCAGGCAAGGCAAGGCAAATCCAGGCATGGCAAGGCAAATACAGGCAACACAAGACAAATCCTGACAAGGCGAGGCTAATCCATGCAAGGCAAAACAAGGCAAATCCAGGTAAGGCAAGACAACTCCAGGCAATGCAAAAAAAATCCAAAGAAGGCAAGGCAAATCCAGGAAAGGCAAGGCAAAACCAGGCAAGGCAAGGTAAGGCAAGGCAAATCCAGGCAGGATAAGGCAAATTGAGGCAAGGCAAGGCAAAGCATTGCAAATCCAGGCAAGGACAGGCAAACTCAGGCAAGGCAAGGTAAATCCAGGCAGGGCAAGTTTAGGCAAGTTAAATGCAGGCAAGGCTATTCAAGGGAAATCCAGGCAAGGCAAGACAAGGCAAATCAAGGCAAGTCTAAAAAAAAAACAAATCGAGGCAAGTCAAGGCAAGGCAAATTCAGGCAAGGAAAAACATGGTGATTCCAGGCAAGGCAAGGCAAGGCAAATCCAGGCAAGTCGAAGGAAGACAAGAAAATCCAGACAAGGCAAGATAAATCCAGAAAGGCAAGGTAAATCCAGGCAGGGCAAGGCAAATCCAGGCAAGTCAAGGCAAATACAGGTAAGGCAAGGCAAATACAGACAATGCAAGGTAAGACAAAGCCAGGCAAGGCAAAGCAAATCCAGGCAAGACAAATCAAGGAAAGGAAAGGAAAGGAAAATAAAGGTAAGGGAAGGGATGGCAAATCCAGGCAAGGCAAGGCAAGGCAAATCTAGCTAAGGGAAGACAAGGCAAATGCAGGCAAGTCTAAGGCAAGGCAAATTAAGGCGACACAAGGCAAGGCAAACCCAGGCAATGAAAGTCATGGGGAATCCAGGCAAGGAAGGCAAGGAAAATTTAGGCAAGTTAAGGCAAAGCAAATCCACGCAACACAAGGCAAGGCAAGGCAAATCCAGGCAAAACAAGATATATCCATCATGGCCAGGTAAATCCAGGAATGGCATGGCAAATCCAGGCAAGGCAAGGCAAGTCCAGGCAAGACAAGGCAAATCCAGGGAAGGCAAGGCACATCCAGGCAAGATAAGTTATATCCAGGCAAGGCAGGTTAAATCCAGGGAACGCAGTGCTAATTTAAGCAAGGCAAGTCAAATCCAGACAAGGCAAGGCAAGGCAAATCCAGGCTTGGTAAAGAAAGTCCAGGCAAGGCAAAGCAAATTCAGGCAGGAAAAGGCAAGGCAAATCCAGGCAGAACAAAGCAAATCCATGCAAGGAAAAGCAATGGCAGTCCAATCCAGGAGAGTCAATGCAAATCCCGGCAAGGCAAGGCAAATCCAGGCAAGGCAAAACAAATCCAGGCAATGCAAGGAAAGGAAAGGGAAATTCAGTCAAGGCAAGACAAATCCAGGCACGGAAAGGCAAATTCAGGCAAGGGAAGGCGAGGGCAGAAAAACCCAGGCAAAGCAAACCAAGTCCAGGAAAGACAAGGCAAGACAAATCAAGGCAAGGCAAGGCAAGGCAAATCAATGCAAGATGGAGCAAATCCACATATGGAAATGCAAATCCAAGCAAGACAAGGCAAATCCAGGCATGGCAAAACAAACACAGGCAATGCAAGACAAATCCATACAAGGCAAGGCTAATCCAGGCAAGGCAAAACAAGGCAAATCCAGGTAAGGCAAGACAACTCCAGGCAATGCAAGACAAATTTAAACAAGGCAAGGCAAATCCAGGCAAGGCAAGGTAAGGCAAGGCAAATCCAAGCAGAATAAGGCAAATTGAGGCAAGGCAAGGGAAATACAGGCAAAGCAAGGGAAATTCAGGCAATGCAAGGCAAGACAAATCCAGACAAGGTAAGTCAAGGCAAATCCAGGCAAGTCTAAAACAAGGCAAATCCAGGCAGGCAAGTCCAGGCAAATCCAGGCAAAAAGGCTTGGTGAATCCAAGCAAGGCAAGGCAAGGCAAACCCAGGCAAGGCAAGGCAAATCTAGTCAATGCAATGCAAGACAAATCCAGGCATGGAAAGCAAATCCACGCAAGAAAAGGCAAGAAAAATCAAGGCAAGGCGTCAAGGCAAATACAGGCAAAGGAAAGGAAGGCAAATCCAGGCAAGGCAAGACGAGACAAATCCAGGCAAGTCTAAAACAAGGCAAATCTAGGCAGGCAAGGCCAGGCAAATACAATCAAGGAAAGGCTTCGAGAATTCAAGCAAGGCAAGGAAAGGCAAATCCAGGCATGATAATGCAAGGCAAATCCAGGCAAGGCAAGGCAAGGCAAATTCAGCTAACGCAAGACAAGGCAAATCCAGGCAAGTGTAAAGTATGAGAAATTAAGGCGAGGCAAGGCAAGGCAAATCCAGGCATGATAATGCAAGCAAATACAGGCAAGGCAAGGCAAAGCAAACCCAGCTAAGGCAAGACAAGGCAAATTCAGGAAAGTCTAAGGCAAGGCAAATTAAGACGAGGCAAGGCAAGGCAAATCCAAGCAATGAAAGGCATGGCGAATCCAGGCAAGGCAAGGCAAGGCAAATCCAGGCAAGGTAAGGCAAGGGAAATCCAGGCAACACAAGGCAAGGCAAATCAAGGCAAGGCAAAATATATCCAGCAAGGCAAGGTAAATCCAGAAAGGGCAAGGCAAATCCAGGTAAGGCAAAACAAATCCAGGCAATGCAAAGCAAGAAAAGGGAAATCCAGGCAATGCAAAACAAGAAAAGGGAAATCCAGGCAAGGCAAGACAAATCCAGGCAAGGCAAGGCAACTCCAGGCAAGACAAGGCAAATCCAAGCAAGGTAATGTAAATTCAGGCAAGGAAAGGCGATGGAAGGGAAATCCAGGCAAGGCAAGTCAAATCCAGGCAAGGCAAGGCAACTCCAGGCAAGGCAAGGCAAATCCAGGCAAGGCAAGTCAAATTTAGAAGGGAAGGCATGTCAAATTTAGAAGGCAAGGCATATTCAGGCAAGACAAGGTAAATCTGGGCAAGACAAGGCAAATCCAGGCAAGGCAACGCAAATTCAGGCAGGGTAAGGCAAATCCTGAAAGGCAAGGCACATCCAGGCAAGATAAGGCAAATCTAGGCAAGACAGGGTAATCCAGGCAAGGCGAGGCAAATCCAGGCAAGACAAGGCAAATTTAAACAAGGAAAGGCAAATCCAGGTCAGGCAAGGCAAATCCAGGAAAGGCAAGGAAAATACAGGCAAGGCAAGGCAAGGCAAATTCATGCAGGTCAAGGCATGCAAATCCAGGCAAAGCAAGGCAAATCCATGCAACTCAAAGCAAGTCAAGTCTACACCAGGAGAGTCAAGGCATATCCAGGCAAGGCAAGTCAAATCCAGGCAGGGCAATGCAGGGCAAGGCAAGGCAATGCAAGGCAAATCCATTCAACTCTATTTAATGCAAGGAAATTTCAGGCAAAATAAGGCAAATCCACTGAAGGCAAGGCAAATCCAGGCAAGGCAAGGCAAATTAAGACAAAACAAAATAAATTAAGGCAGGGTAAGGAAAGGCAAATCCAGGGAAGGCAAAGTAAATTTAGATAAGGTAAGGAAAATACAGGCAAGGAAAACCAGGCAGCGCAATGCAGGGCAAGACAAGGCAAGGCAAGGTAAGGTAAGGCAAGGCAAGACAAATCCAGGAAAGACAAGGCGTGGCAAATCCAGACAAGGCAATGCAAATCCAGTCAACTCAAGTTAAGGAAAATCCAGGCAAGGAAAGGAAAAGCAAATCCAGGCAGGGTAAGTCAAGACAAGGAAAATCCATGGAAGGCAAGGGAAAGCAAGGCAAATACAGGCAATGCAAGGCAAATTCAGGCAAGTGAAGGCACTTCCAGCAAGGTAAGGCGAATCTGGGAAAGGCAAGGCAAATCTGGGCAAGACAATCCAAATTCAGGCAAGGCAAGGCAAATTCAGGCAAGGCAAAACATATTCAGGAAGGGAAAGGCAAGGCAAATCCAGGCAAGGCAAGACAAATTTAGGGAAAGCAAGGAAAATACAGAAAAGGCAATACCAGGCAGTGCAAGGCAGGGCAAGGCAAGGCAATGCAAGGCAAATCCAGGAAAGACAAGGCAGGACAAATCCAGGCAAGGCAGTGTAAATCCAGTCAACTCAAGGCACGGCAAATCAAGGCAAGGAAAGGCAAGGCAAATCCAGACAAGGCAAGTGAAGGCCAGGCAAATCCATGGAATGCAAGGAAAAAGCAAGTCAAATTCGGGCAAGGCAAGGCAAGGCAAATAAATTCAAGGCAAGGCAAATCCAGCAAGACAAGGCAAATCAGGGCAAGGCAAGGCAAATCTGGGCAAGACAATGCAAATCCTGGAGAGGCAAGGCAAATTTATGCATGGCAATGCAAATCCAGCAAAGCATGACAAATTTAGGCAAGGCAAGGGAAATACAGGCAAGGAAAAATCAGGCAGCGCAAAGCAGGGCAAGTCAAGGCAATGCAAGGCAACGCAAGGCAAGGCAATGCAAGGCAAGGCAAGGCATGGCAAGGTAAGGCAAGGCAAGGCAAGGCGAGGCAAGGCAAGGCAAAACATGGCAATGCAAGGCAAGGCAAAACAAGGCAAGGTAATGCAAGGCAAGGCAAGGCAAGGCAAATCCAGGAAAGAAAAGACATGGCAAATCAAGGCTAGGCAATCAAGGAAAATCCAGGCAAGGTAAGGCAAATCCAGGCAATGCAAAGCATATCCAGGGAAGGCAATGCAAATCCAGGCAAGGCAAGCAAATCCAGGCAAGGCAAGCAAATCCAGGCAAGGCAAGCAAATCCAGGCAAAGCAAGGCAAGGCAAATCAAGGAAATGTAATGTAAGGCAAATACAGACAATGCAAGGAAAAGCAAGGAAGGCAAATCCAGGTAAGGGAAGGCAAGACAAGGCAAATGTAGTCAATGGAAGGCAAATCCAGGCAAGTAGATGCAAATCCAGGCAAGGCAAGGCAAATTTCAACAAGGCAAGGCAAATCCAGGCAAGGCAAGAAAAATACTGGCAAAGCAAGGCAAGGCAAATGATTGCAGTGTAAGGCATGGCAAATACAGGCAGAGCAAGGCCAATCCATGCAAGGCAAAGCAAATGAAGTCTAATCTAGGAGAGTCAAGGCTTATCCAGGCAAGGCAAGGCAAATCCAGGCAGGGCAATGCAGGGCAAGGCAAGGCAATGCAAGGCAAATCCAGGCAAGTCAAGATAATGCAAAAAATATTCAGGCAAAATAAGGCAAATCCAGGCAAGGTAAGGCAAATCCAGGAAAGGCAAGGCAAATTCTGGCAAGGCAAAACAAATTCAGGCCTGGCAAGGCAAGGCAAGGCAAATCAAAACAAGGTAAGGTAAATTTAGGCAAGGCAAGGAAAATACAGGCAAGGTAAAACCAGGCAGAACAATGCATGGCAAGGCAAGGCAAGGCAAGGCAAAACAAGGCAAGGCAACGCAAGGCAAGGCAACGCAATGCAAGGCAAGGCAAGTCAAATCCAGGAAAGACAAGGCATGGCAAATTTAGGCAACTCAAGGCAAGACAAATCGAGGCAAGGAAAGGCAAGGCAAATCCAGGCATGGCAAGTGAAGGCAAGGCAAATCCATGGAAGGCAAGAGAAGTCAATTCAAATCCAGGCAAAACAAGGCAAATTCATTCAATGCAAGGCAAATCCAGCAAGGCAAGGAAATTCAGGGCAAGGCAAGGCAAATCTGGGCAAGATACTGGAAATCCTGGAGAGGCAAGGCAAATTTATGCATGGTAATGTAAATCCAACAAGGCAAGGAAAGATAAGGCAAATCTAGGTAAGACGGCAAACCCAGGCAAGGCGAGGCAAATCCAGGTAAGGCAAGGCAAATTTAAACAAGGTAAGCAAATCCAGGCAAGGCAAGGCAAATCCAGGCAAGACAACAAAAATACTGGCAAGGCAAGGCAAGGCAAATTCCTGCAGGGTAAGGCATGGCTAATCCAGGCAGAGCAAGGCAAATCCATGCAAGGCAAAGCAAGTGAAGTCTAATCCAGGAGAGTCAAGGCATATCCAGGAAAAGCAAGGCAAATGCAGGCAGCTCAATGGAGGACAAGGCAAGGAAACGCAAGGCAAATCCAGGCACGTCAAGTTAATGCAAGAAAAATCCAGGCAAAGTAAGGCAAATCCAGGCAAGCTAAAGCGAATCCAGGCAAGGCAAGAAAAAACAAATTCAGGAACAGCAAGACAAGGCAAATCGAGGCAAGGGAAGGCAAATTTAGGCAATGCAAGGAAAATAAAGGCAAGGCAAAACCAGTCTGTGCAATGCAAGGCATGGCAAGGCAAGGCAAAACAAGGCAAGGCAACGCAAGGCAAGGCAATGCAAGGCAAGGCAAATCCAGGAAAGAAAAGGCATGGCAAATGCAGGTAAGGCAAGGCAAATCCAGTCAACTCAAGGTAAGGCAAATCCAGGAAAGGAAAGGAAAGGCAAATCCAGCAAGGTAAGGCAAATCTGGGCAAGGCAAGGCAATCTGGGCAAGAGAATCCAATTTCAAGCAAGGCAAGGCAAATTCAGGCAGGCAATACAAATCCAGCAAGGCAAGTCAAAACAAATTCAGGCAGGGCAAGGCATGGCAAATCCAGGCAGGCAAGACAAATTTAGGGAAGGTGAGGAAAATACAGGCAAGCCAAATCCAGGCATCACAATGCAGGGCAAGGCAAGGCAACACAAGGCACTGCAAGGCAAGGCAAAATAAGGCAAGGCAAGGCAAGGCAATGCCCGGCAAATTCAGGAAAGACAAGGCATGGCAAATCCTGGCAAGGCAAGGCAAGGAAAATTCATGCAAGGCAAGGCAAATCCAGGCAAGTCAAGGCATAACCAGGCAAGGAAAGGCAAATCAAGGCAAGGAAAGGCAAATCCAGGCAATGGAAGGTAAGGCAAATACAGGCAATGCAAGGCAAAGCAAGGAAGGCAAATCCAGGCAAGCAAAGGAAAGACAAGGCAAATCTAGGCAAGGGAAGGCACATTCAGGCAAGGCAAGGCAAATCCAGCAAGGCAAGACACATCCAAGCAAGGCAAGGCAAATCTGGGCAAGACAAGAAAAATCCAGGCAAGCCAAGGCAAATTCAAGAAAGGCAATGCAAATCCACCAAGGCAAGGCATATGCAGGCAAGGCAATGCAAATCTAGGAAGGGCAAGGCAAGGCCAGGCAATGCAAGGAAAATCAAGGAAAACAAGGCATGGCAAATCCAGGCAAGGCTCAGCAAGGAAAAACCAGGCAAGGTAAGGCAAATTTAGGCAAGGCAAGGGAAATACAAGCAAGGCAATACAAGGCAGTGCAAGGCAAGGCAAGGCAAGGCAAGACAAATCCACGCAGAGTAAGGCATGACAAATCCAGGAGAGTCAAGGTATATCCAGGCAAGGGAAGGGTAATCCAGGCAGGGCAATGCAGGGCAAGGCAAGGCAAAGCAAGGCAAATCCAGGCAAGGCAAGTTAATGCAAGGAAAATCCAGGCAAAATAAGGCAAATCCAGGCAAGGTAAGGCAAACCCAAGCTGGGCAAGTCAAACCCAAGCTGGGCAAGGAAAATCCAAGCCAGACATAGCAAATCCCGTCAAGGCAAGGTAAATCCAGGCAACGCAAGGCAAATCCTGGCAAGGTAAGGTATATCCAGGGAAGGCAATGCTAATCCAAGAAAGGAAAGTCAAATGTAGGCAAGGCAAGGCATGGCAAATTCAGGCTTTGTAAGGCAAGTACTGGAAAAGAAAGGCAAAGAAATTCAGGCAAGGCAAAGCAAATCCAGGCAAGGCAAGGCAAATCCAGGCAGAGCAAAGCAAATCCATGCAAGGTAAAGCAATGGCAGTCAAATCCAGGAGAGTCAATGTAAATCCAGGCAAGGCAAGGCAAATACAGGCAAGGGAAAGAAAATCCAGGCAATGCAAGGAAAGGGAAATCCAGGCAAGGCAAGACAAATCCAGGCAAGGCAAGACAAATCCAGGCAAGTCAAGGCAAATCAAGGCAAGGCAAATTCAGGCAAGGAAAGGCGATGGAAGAAAAACCCAGGCAAAGCAAACCAAATCCAGGCAAGACAAGGCAAGACAAATCAAGGCAAGGCAACACAAGTTAAATGCAGGCAAGGCAAGGCAAGGTAAATCCATGCAAGGCAAGACAATGGAAATCCAGACAAGTCTAATACAAGGCAAATCGAGGCAAGGCAAGGCAAGGCAAATCCAGGCTTGGTAAGGCAAGTCTACGCAAGGAAAGGCAAAACAAATCCAAGCAAGGCAAGGCAATTCGGGCAAGGCAAGTCAAATCCAGGTAGAGCAAAGTGAATCCATGCAAGGAAAAGCAATGGCAATCAAATCCAGGAAAGTCCATGCAAATCCTGGCAAGGCAAGGCAATTCCAGGCAAGACTAAACAAATCTAGGCAATTTAAGGCAAGGAAAGGAAAATCCAGGAAAGGCAAGACAAATCCAGGCAAGGCAAGGCAAATCCTGGCAAAGCAAATCAAATTCAGGCAAGGGAAGGCGATGGAAGGAAAACCCAGGCAAAGCAAATTAAATCCAGGCAAGACAAGGCTAGACAAATCACGGCAAGTCAATACAAGGCAAATCTAGGCAAGGCAAGGCAAGGCAAATCCAGGAAAGGCAAGGTAAGGCAAGGCAAATTCAGGCAGAAGAAGGCATATTTAGGCAAGGCAAGGCAAATTCAGGCAAGGCAAGTTAAATCCAGGCAGGGCAAATTAAGGCAAATCCAGGCAATGCAAGGCAAATCCAGCCAAGGCAAGGCAACGCAAATTTAGGCAAGGCAAGGCAAGACAAATCCAGTCAAGGCAAGAGAAATCCAGTCAAGGCAAGGAAAATCCAGGCAAGGGAATGCAGGGCAAAACAAGGCAACGCAAGGAAAATCCAGGCAAGTCAAATTAATGCAAGAAAAATCCAGGCAAAATAATTCAAATCCTGGCAAGGCAAGGCAAATCTAGGCAAGGAAAGGAAAGTAAAATTTAGGCAAGGCAAGGAAAATACAGGCAATGCAAAACCAGGCAGCCCAATGCAGGTCAGAGCAGGGCAAGGCAAGGCCAGGCAAGGCAAGGCAAGGCAACACAATGCAAGGCAAGGCAACGCGAGGGAAATCCAGGAAAGACAAGGCATGGCAAATCCAGGCAAGAAAGGGCAAATTCAGGTAAGGCAAAACAATTTCAGTCAGGGCAAGGAAAGGCAAATACAGGCAAGGCACAACCTGGCAGTGCAATGCAGGGCAAGTCAAGTCAAGGCAAGGCAAGGCAAGAGAAAGCAAGGAAAGGAAAGGCAAGGCAAGACAAGGCAAAAGAAGGCAAGGCAAGGCAAATCTAGGAAAGACAAGACATGGCACATCCAGGCAAGGCAAGGGAATAAAATTCAGGCAAGGCAAGGCAAATCCAGGCAAGGCAAGGCAAATCCAGGCAAGGCAAGCAAATCCAGGCAAGGCAAGGCAAGGCAAATCCAGGCAAGACAAGGGAAATCTAGGCAAGGGAAGGTAAATCCAGGCAAGGCACAGCAAATTCAGTTAAGGAAAGGCGAGTCCAGCAAGGCAAGCCATATCCAGGCAGGCACGGTGAATCTGGGCAAGACAAAGCAAATCCAGGCAAGGCAAATCCAGCAAGGCAAGGCATACCCATGCAAGATAAGACAAATCTAGGCAAGACAGGGCAAATTTAGGCAAGGCGAGGCAAATCTACGCAAGGCAAGGCAAATTTAAACAAAGGAAGGCAAATCTAGGCAAGGCAAGGCAAATCCAGGCAAGGCAAATCCAGGCAAGGCAAGAACAAAATAGGCAAGGCAAGGCAAGGCAAATTCATGCAGGGTACGGCATGGCAAATCCAGGCAGAGCAAGGCAAATCCATGCAAGGCAAAGCAAGGCAAGGCATGGCAAATCCAGGCAGGGCAATGCAGGGTAAGTCAAGGCAATGCAGGTAAATCCAGGCAAGGCAAGGAAAGGAAAATTCTGTCAAGGCAAGGAACATCCAGACAAGGCAAGGCATAGCCAGGCAAGACAAGGCAAATCCAGCAAGGCAAGGCATATCCAGGCAAGGCAAGACAAATCGGGGCAAGACATGGCAAATCCAGGCAGTGCTAGGCCAATCCATGCATGGCAAAGCAAGTGAAGTCTAATCCAAGGCATATCCTGGAAAGAAAAGGCAAAACCAGGCAGGGCAATGGAGGGCAAGGCAAGGAAAGGCATCGCAAGGCAAATCAAGGCAAGTTAAGGCAAAAAAATCCAGCAACATAAGGCAAATCCAGGCAAGACAGGGCAAATCCAGGCAAGACAGGGCAAATCCAGGCAAGGCGAGGCAAATCCAGACAAAGCAAGGCAAATTGAAACAAGGCATGGCAAATCCAGGCCAGGCAAGGCAAATCCAGGCAAGGCACAAAAAATCCAGGCAAGGCAAGGCAAGGCAAATCCATGCAGGGTAAGGCATGGCAAATACAGGAAGAGCAAGGCAAATCCATGCAAGGAAAAGCAAGTGAAGTCTAATCCAGAAGAGTCAAGCCATATCCAGTCAAGGCAAGGCAAATCCACGCAAGGCAATGCAGGGCAAGGCAACGCAAGGCAAATCCAGGAAAGTCAAGTTAATGCAAGGAAAATCCAGGCAAATAAGGCAAATACAGGCAAGGCAAGGCAAATCCAGGCAAGGCAAGGCAAATCCAGGCAAGGCAAGGAAAATTTAGGCAAAACAAGGAAAATACAGGCAAGACAAACCAGGCAGCCCAATGAAGGTCAGGGCAAGGCAAGGCAAGGCAAGGCAAGGGAAGACAAGGCAAGGCAAAGCAACAAAAGGCAAGGCAAGGAAAGGTAAGGCAAATACAGGAAAGACAAGGCATTGCAAATCCAGGCAAGGCAAGGCAAGGAAAACCCAGGCAAGGCAAGGAAAATCCAGTCAAGGAAGGGCAAGTTCAGGTAACCCAAAACAAATTCAGGCAGGGCAAGGAAAGGCAAATCCATGCTAGACAAAACAAATTTAGGCAAGGCAAGGAAAATACTGGCAAGGCAATACCTGGCAGCACAATGCAGGGCAAGTCAAGTCAAGGTAAGGCAAGGCAAGTCTAGGCAAGGCAAGGCAAGGCAAGGCAAAGGAAGACAAGGCAAGGCAAAGCAAGACAAAACAAAACAAGGCAAGGCAAGGCAAGGCAAATCCAGGAAAGCAAGGCATGGCACATCCAGGCAAGGCAAGGGAATAAAAATCCAGGCAAGGCAAGGCAAATCCAGGCAAGGCAAGGCATATTCGGGCAAGGCAAGCCAATCCAGGCAAGGCAAGGCTAGGCAAATCCAGGCAATGTAAGGTAAGGCAAATAAAGGCAATGCAAGGCAAAGCAAGGAAGGTAAATCCAGGCAAGTTAAGGAAAGACAAGGCAAATGTAGGCAAGGGAAGGCAAATCCAGGCAAGCGAAGGCAAAACAATGCAAATATATGGCAAATTCAGGCAAGGAAAGGCAAGTCCAGCAAGGCAAGGCATATCCAGGAAAGGCAAGGCAAATCTCGGCAAGACAAAGCAAATCCAGGCAAGACAAGACAAATTCAGGCAAGGCAAGGCATATCCAGGCAAGATAAGAAAAATCTAGGTAAGACAGGGCAAATTTAGGCAAGGCAAGGCAAATCTAGGCAAGGCAAGGCAAATCCAGGCAAGGCAAAACAAATCCAGGCAACTAAGACAAGGAAAGAAAAATCCAGGAAAGCCAAGAGAAATCCAGACAAGGCAAGGCAAATCCAGGCAGAGTAACGCAAATCCATACAAGGCAATGCAAGTGAAGTCTAATCCAGGAGAGTCAAGGCATTACCTGGCAAGGCAAGGCAAATCCAGGCAGGGCAATGCAGGGCAAGGCAACGCAATGCAAGGCAAATCCATACAAATCAAGTTAATGCAAGAAAAAATTAGGCAAAATAAAGCAAATCCAGGGAAGTCAAGGCAAAGCCAGGCAAGGCAAAGCAAATTCAGGCAAGGCAAATTCAGGCAAGGCAAAAGAAATTCCGGCAGGGCAAGGCAAGGAAAATCCAGGCAAGATATGACAAATTTAGGCAAGGCAAGGATAATACAGGCAAGGCAAAACCAGGCAGCGGAAAGCAGGGCAAGTCAAGGTAACGCAAGGCAAGAAACAGCAATGCAAAGCAAGGCAAGAGAAGGCAAGGCAAGGCAAGGCAAGGCAAAACATGGCAAGGCAAATCCAGGCAAGGCAAGAAAAACATTGACAAGGCAAGGCAAGGCATGGCAAATCCATGCAGGGTAAGGCATGGCAAATCCAGGCAGAGCAAGGCAAATCCATGCAAGGCAAAGCAAGTGAAGTCTAATACAGGAGAGTCAAGGCATATCCAAACAAGGCAAGGCAAATCTAGGAAGAACAATGCAGGACAAAGCAAAGCAATGCAAGGCAAATTCAGGTACGTCAAGTTAATTCAAGAAAAATCCAGGCAAAATAAGGCAAATCCAGGCAAGGCAAGGCAAATCCAATTAAGGAAAGGCAAATTTAGCCAAGACATGGAATATACAGGCAAGGCAATTCCAGGCAGCACAATGCAGGGCAAGGCAAGGCAGGGCAAGGCAAGGCAAGGCAAGGCAAGGCAAAGTATGGCAAATCAAGGCCAGCCAAGGTAAGGCAAGGTAAATCCAGGAAAGAGACGGCATGACAAATCCAAGCAAAGGAAGGCAAATCCACTCAACTCAAGGCAAAAAATGTTCCAGGCAAGGAAAGGCAAGATAAATACAGGCACAGCAAGTCAAGGCAAGACAAATCCATGGATGACAAGGGAAGGCAAGGCAAATCCAGGCAAGGAAAGGAAAATTCAGGAAAGGCAAGGAAAATCCAGGCAAGGTAAGGCAAATTCAGTCTACTCAAGGCAAGGCAAATCCAGGCAAGTAAATGCAAGGCAAACCCAGGCACAGAAAGTCAAGGCAAGGCAAATCCATGGAAGGCAAGGGAAGGCAAAGCAAATTCAGGCAAGGCATGCAAATCCAGCTAAGGCAAGGCAAATTTAGGCAAGTCCAAACAAATTCAGGCAAGGCAAGGCTCGACAAATCCAGGCAAGGCAAGACAAATTTAGGCAAGGTGAGGAAAATACAAGCAAGGCAAAGCCAGCCAGTGCAATGCAGGGCATGGCAAGGCAAGGCAAGGCAAGGCAAAGCAAAACAAGGCAAGGCAAGGCAAGGCAAATCCAGTAAAGTCAAAGCATGGCAATTTCAGGCAAGGCAAGTCAAGGAAAACCAGGCAAGGTAAGACAAATTTAGGCAAGACAAGGAAAATACAAGCAAGTCAATAAAAGACAGCGCGATGCAGGACAAAGCAAGGCAACACAAGACATGGCAAGGCAAGGCAAGGCAATGCAAAGCAAGGCAAGGCAAAATAAGGCAAGGCAAAACAAGGCAAGGCAAGGCAAAATAAGGCAAGGAAATGCCAGGTAAATCCAGGAAAGACAGGGCATGGAAAATCCTGGCAAGACAAGGCAAGGAAACTCCATGCAAGGCAAGGCAAATCCAGGCAAGGCAAGACATATCCAGGCAAGGCAAGGCAAGGCAAATTCAGGCAAGGTAAGGCAAGGCAAATTCAGGCAATGGAAAGTAAGGCAAATACAGGCGATTCAAGGCAAAGCAAGGAAGGCGAATCCAGGCAAGGGAAGGCAAGACAAGGCAAATCTAGGCAAGGGAAGGCACATCCAGCAAGGCAAGGCATATCCAGTCAAGGCAGGGCAAATCTGGGCAAGACAAGGCAAACCCAGGCAAGCCAAGGCAAATTTCGGCAAGGCAAGGCAAATCCAGCAAGGCAAGGCATATCCAGTCAAGGCAAGGCAAATCTAGAAAGGGCAATGCATGGTAAAGAAAAGCAATGCAAAGCAAATTCAGGGAAGTCAAGTTAATGCAAGAAAATCCAGGCAAAATAAGGCAAATCCAGGCAAGGCAAGGTAAATCCAGGCAAGGAAAGGCAAATTTAGGCAAGGCATGGAATATACAGCAAGGCAATTCCAGGCAGTGCAATGCAGGGCAAGAAAAGGCAAGGCAAAACAAAGCCAGTCAAGGTAAGGCAAGGCAAATCCAGGAAAGACAAGACATGGCAAATCCAGGCACTGGGAGGCAAATCAACTCAAATCAAAGGAAGTAAAATCCAGGCAAGAAAAGGCAAGGCAAATGAAGACATGTCAAGTCAAGGCAAGGGAAATCAATGGAAGACAAGGGAAGGCAAGGGAAATCCAGGCAAGGCAAGGCAAATTCAGGCAAGGCAAGGCAAATCCAGCATGGCAAGGCTAATCTGGGGAAGGCAAGGCAAATCTGTAGAAGACAAGGGAAATCCAGGCAAGGCAAGGCAAGAAATACACAGGAAATGGAAAACCAGGCAGTGCAATGCAGGGCAAGGCAAGCCAAGGCAAAGCAAGTCAAGGCAAAACACAGCAAGACAGGGCAAGGAAAGGCAAGGCAAAAAAAGGCAAGGCAAGGCAATGCAAGGCAATCCAGGAAAGACAAAGCATAGCAAATACAGGCAAGGCAAGGCATGGAAAATCCAGTCAGGGCAAGGCAAATAGGGTCTACTCAAGGCAAGGCAAATCCAGGCAAGTAAATGCAAGGCAAATCCATGCATGGCAAGTCAAGGCAAGGCAAATCCATGGAAGGCAAGGGAAGGGAACGCAAATCCAGACAAGACATGCAAATCCAGACAAGGTAAGGCAAATTCAGGCAAGACAAATCAAATTCAGGCAGGGCAAGGCACGGCAAATCCAGGCAAGGCAAGAGAAATTTAGGCAAGGCGAGGAAGATACAGGCAAGGAAAAGCCAGGCAGTGCAATGCAGGGCAAGCAAGGCAAGGCAAGGTAAGGCAAGGCAAGGCAAGGCAAATCCAGGAAAACAAGGCATGGCAAATTCAGGCAAGGCAAGGCAAGGAAAAACCAGGCAAGGCAGGACAAATTTAGGCAAGGTGAGGAAAATACAGGCCAGGCAAAGCCTGCAGGGCAATGAAGGGCAAGGCAAGGCAAAGCAAAAGAAGGCAAGGCAAGGCAATACAAGGCAAGGCAAATCCAGGAAAGACAAGTCATGGCAAATCCAGGCAAGGCAAGGCAAGAAAAAACCAGGCAAGGAAAGGCAAATTTAGGCAAGGCAAGGAAAATACAAGCAAGGCAATACAAGGCAGTGCAATGCAGGGCAAGACAAGGAAATACAAGGCAAGGCAAGTCAAGGCAATACCAGGCAAAACAAGGCAAGGCAAGGCAAAACAAGGCAACGCAAGGAAATGTCAGGCAAATCCAGGAAAGTCAAGGCATGGCAAATCCTGGCAAGACAAAGCAAGGAAAATCCACGCAAGGCAAATCCAGAAAAGTCAAGGCATGGAGAATCCTGGCAAGGCAAGGAAAATCCAGGCAAGGCAAGGCAAATTCAGGCAAGGCAAGGCATATCCAGGCAAGGCAAGGCAAATCCAGGCAAGGGAAGGCAAACCCAGGCAAGACAAGTCAAGGCAAATCCAGGCAATGGAAGGTAAGGCAAATACAGGCAATGCAAGGCAAAGCAAGGAAGGCAAATCCAGGCAAGGGAAAGCAAGACAATGCAAATCTAGGCAAGGGAAGGCAAATATAGGCAAGGCAAGGCAAATTCAGCAAGGCAAGGCAAACCCAGCAAGGCAAGGCATATCCAGGCATTGCAAGGCAAATATGGGCAAGACAAGTCAAATGGAGCTAAGCCAAGGCAAATTCAGTCAAGGCAAGGCAAATCCAGCAAGGCAAGGCATATCCAGGCAAGTTAAGGCCAATCTATTCAAGACAGTGCAAATCCAGGCAAGGCGAGACAAATCCAGGCAAGGCAAGTCAAATTGAATTGAGGCAAGGCAAATCCAGGCAAGGCAAGGGAAATCCAGGCAAGGCAAGGCAAGGCAAATCCATGCAGGGTAAGACATGGAAAATCCAGGCAGAGCAAGGCAAATATATGCAAGGCAAAGCAAGTGAAATCTAATCCAGGAGAGTCAAGGCATATCCAGGCAAGGCAAGGCAAATCCACACAGGGAAATGCAGGGCACGCCAAGCCAACGCAAAGAAAATCCAGGCACGTTAAGGTAATGCAAGGAAAATCCAGAAAAAATAAGGTAAATCCAGGCAAGGCAAGGAAAATCCAGGCAAGTTAAGGGAATGCAAGGAAAATCCAGACAAAATAAGGCAAATCCATGCAAGGCAAGAAAAATCCAGGCAAGGCAAGGCAAATTAAGGCAAGGCAAATTTAGGCAAGGCAAGGAAAATACAGGCAAGGCAATACCAGGCAGCGCAATTCAGGGCAAGGCAAGGCAAGGTAAGGCAAGGCAAAGTAAGGCAAGGCAAATCAAAAAAAAAAAAAGAAGGCATGGCAACTTCAGGCAAGGCAAGACAAATCCAGTCAACTCAAGGCAAGGAAAATCCAGACAGGGATATCCAAGGCAAATCCAGACATGTCAAGTCAAGGCAAGGCAAATCCATGAAAGACAAGGGAAAGCAAGGCAAATCCAGGCAAAGCAAGGCAAATCCAGAAAGGCACGGCAAATCTGGGCAAGGCAAGGCAAATCTGTACAAAACAAGGGAAATCCAGGTAACGCAAGGCAAGTTGAGGCAAAGCAATGCAAATTCAGCAAGGCAAGAAATATCCATGAAAGAAAAGGCAAATGTAGGCAAGAAAGGACAAATCCAGGTAAGGCGACGCAAATCCAGGCAAGGCAAGGCAAATTCAAACAAGGCAAGGCAAATCCAGACAAGGCAAGGAAAATACAGCCAAGGCAAGAAAAATTCAGGCAAGGCAAGGCAAGGAAAATCCATGCAGGGTAAGGCATGGCAAATTCATGCAAAACAAAGAAAGTGAAGTCTAATTTAAGAGAGTCAAGACACAGCCAGGCAATGAAAGGAAAATCCTGGCAAGGAACGGCAAATTCAGAAAAGTCAAAACAAATTCAGGCAGGGAAAGGCAAGGCATATCCAGGTAAGGCAAGGCAAATTTAGCAAGGCAAGGAAAATAAGGGAAAGGCAAAACCAGGCAGTGCAATGCAGGGCAAGGCAAGGTACGGCAAGGCAAGGCAAGGCAAAACAAGGCAAGGCAAAACAAGGCAAGGCAAGGCAAGGCAAAGTAAGGCAAATCCTGGAGAAGACAAGACATGGCACATCCAGGCAAGGTAAGGCAAGAAAAATCTAGTCAAGGCAAGGAAATCCAGTCTTCTCCAGGCAAGGCAAATCCAGGCAAGAAAATGCAAGGCAAATCCATGCACAGCAAGTCAAGGCAAAAGAAATCCATGGAAGGCAAGGGAAGGCAACGCAAATCCAGGCAAGGAATGCAAATCCAGCCAAGGCAAGGAAAATTCAGGCAAGGAAAAACAAAATCAGGCAAGGCAAGGCAAGGTAAATCCAGGCAAGGCAAGACAAATTTAGACAATGCATGGAAAATACAGGCAAGGAAAAACCAGGATGTGCAATGCAGGGCAAGGCAAGGCAAGGCAAAGAAAGGCAAGGCAAGGCAAGGCAAATGAAGGCAAGTCAAGGCAAGGCAAATCCAGGAAAGAGAAGGCATGGGAAACCCAAGCAATGCAAGGCAAAGAAAATCCTGGCAAGGCAAGGCATTGCAAATCCAGGCAATGGAAAGTAAGGCAAATACAGGCAATCCAAGGCAAAGCAAGGAAAGCAAATCCAGGCAAGGGAAGGCAAGACAAGGCAAATCTAGGCAATAGAAGGCAAATCCAGGCAAGGCAAGGTAAACTCAGGCAAGTCAAGGCAAATACAGCAAGGCAAGGCATATCCAGGCAAGGCAAGGCAAATCTGGAAAAGACTAAACAAATCCAGGCAAGGCAAAGCAAATTCGGGCAAGGCAAAACAAATTCAGGCAGGGCACGGAAAGGCAAATCCAGGCAAGTCAAGGCAAATTTAGGCAAGGCAAGGAAAATACAGGCAAGGCAATACTAGGAAATGCAATGCAGGGCAAGGCAAGGCAAGGCAAGGCAAGTCAAAACAAGGCAAGGCAAGGCAAGGCAAATCAAGGCAAGGCAAAACAAGGCAAGGCAAGGCAAGGCAAATAAAGGCAAGGCAAGCCAAGCAAAGCCAAGCAAGGCAAGCCAAGCCAAGCAAGGCGAAACAAGGCAAGGCAAAGCAAGGCAAGGCAAGGCAAAACAAGGCAAGGCAAGGCATGGCAAGGCAAGGCAAGGCAAGGTAATGCCAGGCAAATCCAGGAAAGTCAAGGCATGGAAAATCCAGGAAAGGCAAGGCAAGGAAAATCCAGGCAAACCCAGGTAAACCAAGGCATATCCAGGCAAGGCAAGAAAAATCCGGGAAAGGCAAGACAAATCCAGGTAAGACAAGCTAAGGCAAATCCAGCCAATGGAAGGTATGGCAAATATAGGCAATGCAAGGCAAAGCAAGTAATGCAAATCCAGGTAAGGGAAGGCAACACAAGGCAAATCTAGGCAAGGGAAGGCAAATCCAGGAAAGGAAAGGCAAATTAAGTCAACGCAAGGCAAATCTAGCAAGGCAAGGCATATCCATGCAAGGGAAGGCAAATCTGGGAAAGACAAGGCAAATTCAGGCAAGACAAGGCAAATTCAGGCAAGGAAAGAAAATCCAGCAAGGCAAGGCATATCCAGTCAAGATAAGGCAAATCTAGGGAGATAGGGCAAGTCCACGCAAGGCAAGGCAAATCCAGACAAGGCAAGAGAAACCCAGGCAAGGGAAGGCAAGGCAAATCCATGCAGAGAAGGGCATGGCAAAACCAGGCAGAGCAAGGCAAATCGATGCAAGACAAAGCAAGTGAAGTCTAATCCAGGAGAGTCAAGGCATATCCAGGCAAGGCAAGGCAAATCCAGGCAGGCCAAGGCAGGGCAAGGCAAGGCAATGCAAGGAAAATCCAGGAAAGTTAAGTTGATGCAAGGAAAATCCAGGCAAAATAAGGGAAATCCAAGCAAGGCAAGGCAAATCCAGGCAAGGCAAGGAAAATACAGGCAAGGCAATACCAGGCAGTGCAATTAAGGGCAAGGCAAGGCAAGGTAAAGCAAGGCAAATCCAAGAAAGAAAAGGCATGGCAAATTCAGGCAAGGCACGGCAAATCCAGTCAACTCAAGGCAAGGAAAATTCAGACAAGGAAATGCAAGGCAAATACAGGCATGGCAAGTCAAGGCAAGGCAAATCCATGGAAGACAAGGGAAGGCAAGGCAAATCCAGGAAAGGCAATTCAAATTCAGGCAAGGAAAGGTAAATCCAGAAAGGGATGGCAAATCTGGGCAAGGCAAGGCAAATCTGGGCCAGACAAGAGAAATCCAGATAAGGGAAGGCAAATTCAGGGAAGGCAATGCAAATCCAGCGAGGCAGGGAATATTCTGGCAAGAAAAGGCAAATCTGGGCAAGAAAGGGCAAATCCAGTTAAGGCAAGGCAAATTCAGAAAATGAAAGGCAAAATTAACCAAGGCAAGGCAAATCCAGGCAAGGCAAGAAAAATCCAGAAAAGTCAAGACAAAACAAATCTATGTAGGGTAAGTCATGGCAAATCCAGGCAGAGCAAGGCAAATCCATGCAAAGCAAAACAAGTGAAGTCTAACCCAGGAGAGTCAAGGCATATCCAGGCAACGCAGGGCAAATCCTGGCAGGGCAATGCAGGGCAAGGCAGGGCAAGGCAGGGCAAGGCAAGGCAATGCAAGGCTAATCCAGGCAAGGCAAGTTAATGCAAGAAAAATCCAGGCAAAATAAGGCAAATCCAGGCAAGGCAAGGCAAATCCAGGCAAGGAAATGCAAATTCAAGCAAGGCAAAACAAATTCAGGCAGGGCAAGGCAAGACAAATCCAGGCAAGGCAAGACAAATTTAGGAAAGGCAAGGAAAATACAGGCAAGGACAGGCAATGCAAGAGAAGGCAAGACAAATCCAGGCAAGTCAAGATATTGCAAGAAAAATCCAGGCAAAATAAGGCAAATACTGGCAAAGCAAGGCAAATCCAGGCAAAGCAAGACAAATTCAGGCACAGCAAAACAAATTCAGGCAGGGCAAGGAAGGGCAAATCCAGGCAAGAAAAGACAAATTTAGGCAAAATAAGGAAAATACAGGCAAGGCAAAACCAGGCAGCACAATGCAGGGCAGGGCAGGGCGGGACAGGGTGGGTAGGGCAGGGTAGGGCAGTGCAAGGTAAGGCAAGGCAAGGCAAGGCAAAACAAGGCAAGGCAAGAAAATGAAAAGCAATGCAAGGTAAGGCAAATACAGGAAAGACAAGGCATGGAAAATCCAGGCAAGGCAAGGCAAGGAAAATCCATGCAGGGTAAGGCATGGCAAATCCAGGCAGAGCAAGGCAAATCCATGCAAGGCAAAGCAAGTGAATTCTAATCCATGAGAGTCAAGGCATATCCAGCTAAGACAAGGCAAATCCAGGCAGAGCATGGCAACGCAAGGCAAATCCAGGCAAGTTAAGTTACTGCAAGACAAATCCAGGCAAAATAAGGCAAATCCAGGCAAGGCAAGGCAAATCTAGGTAAGGCAAGGCAAATTTAGGCAAGGCAAGGAAAATACAGGCCAGGCAATACAAGGCAGCGCATTTCAGGGCAAGGCAAGGTAAGGCAAGGCAAATCCAAGAAAGACAAGGCATGGCAAATTCAGGCAAGGCAAGGCAAATTCAGTCAACTCAAGGCAAGGAAAATACAGACAAGAAAATGCCAGGCAAATCCAGGCAGGTAAGTCAAGGCAAGGCAAATCCATGGAAGACAAGGGAAGGCAAGGCAAATTCAGGCAAAACAAGGCAAATTCAGTCAAGGCAAGGCAAATCCAGCAAGGCAAGGCTAATCTGTGCAAGGCATGGCAAATCTGTACAAGACAAGGAAAATCTAGGCAAAGCAGTGCTAATTTAGGCAAGGCAAGGAAAATACAGGAAAGGCAAAACCAGGTAGCGCAATGGAGGGCAAGGGAAGGCAACGCAAAACAAAGCAAGGCAAGGCAAGGAAAGAAAAGGCAAGGCAAAGCAAGGAAAGGCAAGGCAAGGAAATGCAATGCAAATCCAGGAAAGACAAGGCATGGTAAATCCAGGCAAGGCAAGGCAAGGAAAACCCAGGCAAGCCAAGGCAAATCCAGTCTACTCAAGGCAAGGCACATCCAGGAAAGGAAATGCAAGGCAAATCCAGGCACAGCAAGTCAAGGCAAGGCAAATCATGGAAGGCAAGGGAAGGAAACGCAAATCCAGGCAAGACATGCAAATCCAGCCAAGGCAAGGCAAATGCAGGCAAGGCAAAACAAATTCAGGCAGGGCAAGGCATGGTATATCCAGGCAAAATATGACAAATTTAGGCAAGGCGAAGAAAATACAGGCAAGGCAAAGCCAGGCAGCACAATGCATGGAAAGGTAAAACAAGACAAGGCAATGCAAAGCAAGGTAAGGGAAGGCAAGTCAAGGCAAAGCAAAACAAGGCAAGGTAAGGCAAGGCAAGGCAAATCCAGGAAAGACAAGGCATGGCAAATCCAGGCAAGGCAAGGCAAGAGAAAACCAGGCAAGGAAAGGCAAATTTAGGAAAGGCAAGGAAAATACAAGCAAGGCAATACAAGGCAGTGCAATGCAGGGTAAGGCAAGACAACACAAGGCACAGCAAGGCAAGGCAAGGCAAATAATTCAAGGAAGTCAAGAAAAGGCAAAATAAGGCATGGCAAGGCAAGGCAAAACAAAGCAAGGTAAGGCAAGGCAAAATAAGGCAAGGCAAGGCAAATACAGGCAAAGAAAGGCAAATTAAGGCAAGGCAAATCAAATTCAGGCAGGGAAAGGCAAGGCATATTCAGGTAAGGCAAGGTAAATTTAGGCAAGGCAAGGAAAATACAGGCACGGCAAAACCAGGCAGCACAATGCAGGGCAAGTCAAGGTAAGGCAAGGCAAGGCAAGACAAGGCAAGGCAAAACAAGGCAAGGCAAGACAAGGCAAGGCAAAGCACGGCAAATCCAGGAAAGACAAGACATGGTAAATCCAGGCAAGGTAAGGCAAGGAAAATCCACACAAGGCAAGGCAAATCCAACCTACTCAAGGCAAGGCAAATTCAGGAAAGGAAATGCAAAACAAATCCATGTACGGCAAGTCAAGACAAAAGAAATCCATGGAAGGCAAGGGAATCCAATGCAAATCCAGGCAAGGCATGCAAATCCAGCCAAAGCAAGGCAAATTCAGGCAAGGCAAAACAAATTCAAGCATGGCATGTTAAGGTAAATCCAGGCAAAGCAAGGCAAATTTAGGCAAAGCAAGGAAAATACAGGCAAGGCAAAACCAGGCAGCACAATGCAGGGCAAGGCAAGGCAAGGCAATTCAAAGAAAGGCAAGGAAAGGCAAGGCAAGCCAAAACAAGGCAAGGAAATGCGAGGTAAGGCAAGGCAAGGCAATGTCAGGCAAATCCTGGAAAGACAAGGCATTGCAAATCCAGGAAAGGCAAGGCAAGGAAAATCCAGGCAAATCAAGGCAAATCCAGGCAAGGCAAGGCATATCCAGGGAAAGCAAGGAAAATCCAGGAACGGCAAGGCAAATCCAGGCAAGGCAAATCCAGGCAATGGAAGGTAATGCAAATACAGGCAATGCAAGGCAAAGCAAGGAAGGCAAATCCAGGAAAGAGAAGGCAAGACAAGGTAAATCTATGCTAGGGAAGGCAAATCCAGGCAAAGCAAGGCAAGGCAAATCTGGGAAAGACAAGGCAATTCCAGACAAGGCAAGGCAGATTCAGGCAAGGCAACGCAAATTAAGTCAAGGCAAGGTAAATCCATCATGGCAAGACATATCCAGGTAAGGTAAGGCAAATCTAGGCAAGACAGGGCAAATCCAAGCAAGGCGAGGCAAATCCAGGCAAGGCAAGGCAAATTTAAACAAGGCAAACAAATTCCAGGCAAGTCAAGGCAAGAAAAATACAGGTAAGGCGAGGCATGGCAAACCCAGGCAGAGGAAGGCAAATCCAGGTAAGGGAAAGCAAGTGAAGTCTAATCCAGGAGAGTCAAGGCATATCCAGGCAAGGCAAGGAAAATTCAGGCAGGGAAATGCAAGGCAAGGCAAGGCAACACAAGGCAAATCCAGGCAAGTTAAGTTAATGCAAGAAAAATCCAGGTAAAATAAGGCAAATCCAGGCAAGGCAAGGCAAATCCAGGCCAGGCAAGGCAAACTAATGCAAGGCAAAACAAATTCAGGCAGAGCAAGGCAAGGCAAATCCAGGCAAGGCACAGAAATTTAGGGAAGGCAAGGAAAATACAGGCAAATCAATACCAGGCAGTGCTAGGCATGGCAAGGCAAGAAAAGGCAAGGAAAAGAAAGGCAAGGCAAGGCAAAACAAGGCAAGGCTAGGCAAGGCAAGGCAGGGCAAGGCAAATCCAGGAAAGACAAGGCATGGTAAATTCAGGCGAGGCAAGGCAAGAAAAATCCAGGCAAGATAAGGCAAATCCAGGCAAAGCAAGGCAAGGCAAATACGGGCAATGCAAGGCAAAACAAGGAAGGCAAGACAAGGCAAATCTATGCAAGGGAAGGTAAATCCAGGCAAGGCAAGGCAAATTCAGGCAAATCAAGAAAAATCCAGCAAGGCAAGGCATATTAAGGCAAGGCAAGGCAAAGCAAATTGAGGCAAGAAAAGGCAAATCCATCAAGGCAAGGCATATCCAGGCAAGATATGGCAAATCTAGGCAAGACAGGGCAAATCCAGGTAAGGTGAGGCAAATCCAGGCAAGGAAAGGCAAATATAAACAAGGCTAGGCAAATCAGGCAAGGCAAGGAAATCCAGGCAGGGCAATGCAGGGAAAGGCAAGGCAATGCAAGGCAAATCCAGGCAAGGCAAGTTAATGCAAAAAAATCCATGCAAAATAATCCAAATCCAGGCAAGGCAAGACAAATTCAGGCAAGGCAAAACAAATTCAGGCAGGCAATGCGAGGCAAATCCAGGCAATGGAAGGCAAATTTAGGCAAGGCAAGGAAAATGCAGGCAAGGCAAAACCAGGCAGCACAATGCAGGGCAAGGAAAAGCAAGGCAGGGAAAGGAAAGGAAAGGGAAGGCAAAACAAGGCAAGGCAAGCCAAGGCAAGGAAATGGAATGCAAATCCAGGAAAGACAAGGCATGGCAAAACCAGGCAAGGCAAGGCAAATCCATGCAAGACAAGGCATATCCACGTAAGGCAAGGCAAATCCAGGGAAGGCAAATCCAGGCAATGGAAGGTAAGGCAAATACAGACAATGCAAGGGAAAGCAAGGAAGGCAAACCCAGGCAAGAGAAGGCAAGACAAGGCAAATCAATGCTAGGGAAGGCAAATCCAGGCAAATCAAGGCAAATTCAGGCAAGGCAAGGCAAATTCAGTCAAGGCAAGGAAAATCCAGCATGGCAAGGCATATCCAGACAAGATAAGACAAATATAGGCAGGACAGGGCAAATTCAGGCAAGGCAAGGCAAATCCAGGGAAGGCAAGGCAAGGCAAATCCAGGCAAGGCAAGAAAATATACAGGCAAAGCGAGGCTAGGCAAATCCATGCAAGGCAAAGCAAGTAAAGTCTAATCCAGGAGACATAAGGCATATTCAGGCAAAGCAAGGCAAATCCAGGCAAGGCAAGTTAATGCAAGGACAATCCAGGCAAAATAAGGCAAAACCAGGCAAGGCAAGGCATATCCAAGCCAGGAAAGGCAAATCCAGGAAAGGCAATGCAAGGAAAATCCAGGCAATGGAAGGTAAGGCAAATAAAGGCAATGCAATGCAAAACAAGGAAGGCAAATCCAGGAAAGGGAAGGCAAGACAAGGCAATTAGAGGCAAGAGAAGGCAAATGCAGGCAAGGCAAGAAAAATACAGACAAGGCACATCAAGGCAAATCCAGGCAGGGCAATGAAAGGCAAATCCAGGCAAGGCAAGGCAAGGCAAATTTAGGCAAGGCAACGAAAATACAGGCAACGCAAGGCAAATCTTGGCAAGGCAAGGCAAATTCACACAAGGAAAAATAATTTCAGGCAGGGCAAGGCAAGGCTAATCCAGGCAAGTCAATGCAAATTTAGGCATGGCA
>JAPYYA010000837.1:6484-22319 GCA_028533165.1 Leontopithecus rosalia
AGTGAAACCCCGTCTCTACTAAAGATACAAAAAATTAGCTGGGCCCGGTGGCGCGTGCCTGTAATCCCAGCTACTCGGGAGGCTGAGGCAGGAGAATTGCCTGTACCCAGGAGGCGGAGGTTGCAGTGAGCCAAGATCGGGCCATTGCACTCCAGCCTGGGTAACAAGAGCGAAACTCCGCCTCAAAAAAAAAAAAAACAAAAAACTATTCTTAGTTTTATTCTTAGTTTACTATTCAGTAATAACAAGAACTATTTCTTTCTTTCCATCTATATCCACATAAAGAAAACACTTCAGGTTGTGTGGCTCTTTAAATTCAATGCATGGCCGCATTTCTGATAAAGATAAATATTTCCTTTTAAAACACCAAACTTTGAGCTGTTAAACCCAGAAAGTTATATATTGAGTGTTATTTATTAATTTTACTTTTTTCTTTTTTGAGACAGAGTCTTGCTGTGTCCCTAGGCTGGAGTGCAATGACACAATCGCAGCTCACTGCAACCTCCTCCTCCTGTATTCAAATGATTCTCCTGCCTCAGCCTCCCAAGTAGCTGGGATTACCATGTCTGGATAATTTTGTGTGTGTGTGTGTATTTTCAGTAGAGACAGGGTTTCGCCATGTTGGACAGGCTGGTCTTGAACTCCTGACCTCAGGTGAT
This sequence comes from Leontopithecus rosalia, assembly GCA_028533165.1. Lineage (NCBI taxonomy): Eukaryota > Metazoa > Chordata > Mammalia > Primates > Cebidae > Leontopithecus > Leontopithecus rosalia. The sequence continues at coordinate 7,144 of JAPYYA010000837.1, forward strand.
CCGCCCACCTTGGCCCCCCAAATTACAGGCGTGAGCCACCATGCCCAGCCTACTTATTATTTAACAGCCCTAGGTATAATGCTGTTAGCTCTGCTGATTTTAAAAACACATATAGTTCCTCATTATAAAGCAATCATGCACACTGAAATATTAAATATTAACAGAATTAATATTGACCATATATTTCCACATATATAAATGGGAAGATACCAATATTATTACTTTCTATAATGATTGTATAATAACAGTTGGAAAATACCTGTATAAAAAACTGGAATCTCTTTCCTCAATGTTATGGATCAGGATGTCCTTAGTTTTTAGTATTTCATCCCAATAAAGAAAGAAAAAGATGTGCTCTACTACAACACCAAAAGTTTAGATAGTAGTTTTTTTTCCCAAAACAATTTCCTTCTAATGTCTAAGTGCTTAAATATGAAATTTGAGGGAAATTCTATCAATACTTTTTCTAATTAATGCATTTTTTTTTCTTTTTTTTAGGAAGTTCAATATAATTTCACTGAAAAGAATTATTCCTTGATTCCAGCAGATATCAAGAAAGATGTTACTATACTTGATCTCAGTTATAACCAAATTACTCTTAATGCTACAGACACACGAGTTATACAAACATACTTTTTACTCACAGAGCTCTATTTGATTGAGAACCATGTTACTATCTTATATAATAACAGTTTTTGTAACCTCTCCAATCTAGAAATTTTAAATATCTGTAGAAACTCCATATATGTAATTCAACGGGGCGCATTTTTAGGCTTAAATAAACTAACACAGTTATATCTTTGCCGTAACAAAATAGAACAACTGAATGCTGATATATTTGTGCCTCTGAGAAACCTAGAACTACTGAATCTGCAAGGCAATTTGATAAGCTATTTGGAGGTACCACCACTATTTCATCTGGAATTAATAACTTTAAATGGAAACCTATGGAACTGCTCTTGTAGTCTATTTAATTTACAGAACTGGTTGAACACATCAAATGTGACATTAGGTAAGCTATCATAACTTTAATTAAGCAAAACCAAAATGTGATTAATTCAACGTTTCACCACAGAAAAATCTCTCATATCATATTTTAAAGAAAAGGAAATAGCCAGGCGCAGTGGCTCATGCCTGTAATTGTAGTACTTTGGAAAGCCAAGGTGGGTGGATCACCTGAGGCCAGGAGTTAGAGACTCAGCCTGGCCAACATGGTGAAACCTGGTCTCCACTAAAAATACAAAAATTAGCTGGGTGTGGTAGCGCATGCCTGTAGTCCCAGCTACTCAGGAGGTTGAGGCAGGAGAACTGCTTGAACCCAGGAGGCGGAGGTTGCAGTGAGGCGAAATCGTGCCATTGCGCTCCAGCCTGGGAAACAGAGTAAGACTCCATCTTAAAAAATAAGAAAAAGAAAGAAAAGAAAAGGAAGCAATCGTGTTTAAGCAAAACAGGAAGAAACACTAAAAAGTAACTGCTGCATAGATGCTCTCCTTCTCCAATACCAGGGGGAAAAGTTAAGAAATTTAAATGTTTCTATATACGTGAGATGATAATGTCACTTCATGTATTGTTAGCCAAGTCAGTATGTAAGACTAATTTTTTAAAGTACTTCCTAGACTAAGTGAAAACAAGTGGCCTATTTTAACTGCAAACCTATGTGTGCCTGAGATCCAGATTATAACCACTATATCAATAATAAAATCAATACTAACACAAACTAAATAATAACCGATACTGCATTTAGGCCGTATTCATAAAATAACGTAATAAACAGAAATGTGTATCATTCTTTCATTGTGTTGCTAGACAAATACAACAAGAATTTCTTTCTTATAATGCCTTTAAGAATGACATATATGTCAAAAATTCCAGATAAAATAATTATAAAATGTTATTAACTGTTATTTTTCTCTACAATAAATCTTATTCTTTCTGGTTTACTAGAAAATGAGAACATCACCACGTGTAGCTACCCCAGCAGCCTGAAGAGCTACAATATCAAAACAGTACCTCATATGGCTGAATGCCACTCAAAATTGTCTTCACTTATCACTGAAGATCTTTATATTCATTTTCAGCCCGTCAGCAATTCAACATTTAATAGCTCTTTGAACAACTTAACAAGAAATTCAGGTAATGTACGCCGATTCTGAATATTAACACTGCTAAATGTATCATACTAAATAAACTGAGACAGCTATCTTTATTTTAAATTTCTATAAAAAATGTAAAAGAACAATTTCTCATCTCAACTAAAGACTTATAAAATATTGGTCTTCCAAACTAGGCTCTGCTAGTTACGAGCCAAACACCACTGTGCAAATTATTCAACTTCTCTGAGCCTTTGTTTTAACTAGTCGAATCACAAATCCTAATGAGTATAAATCAATGTTGTCTTGGGTAAAAAGGTAACAAAATTGCAAAGACAGCTATTTTAAAAAAAGGGAATTCTTTCATCATACAAAGTCTGGCTAAAGAAAACTACAATGTATGTTTATTTCTAATACAAATATTGACGATAATTGATACATGATTATGATTATTTGGCCAACTTAACAAAGTTTCTTTCTCTCTCCTCTCTGTATTCCATTAAAGAACATGAACCTCTTGGAAAAAGTTGGGCTTTTCTTGTTGGTGTCGTTGTCACTGTACTGATGACTTCAATTCTCATTTTTATTGCTATCAAATGCCCAATATGGTACAATATTCTGCTTAGTTATAATCATCATCGCCTGGAAGAGCATGAAGCAGAAACCTATGAAGATGGTTTTACTGGAAATCCAAGCCCTCTTTCCCAGATACCAGAAACAAACTCGGAAGAAACTACAGTAATATTTGAACAATTACATTCATTTGTGATAGATGATGATGGATTTATTGAAGACAAATATATAGATGTCCATGAATTATGTGAAGAAAACTAATTTTTTTTCAAAGTTTGCTTTGTAAAACAAAGTTAGAAGCTCACTCACAGTTTAGATTTGGGGATTTTACTATGTGGCATACCGAAATATAGTTAGCAGACATTCATATTAATTACGACATACATGAATATCATAAAATTATGTTATCTGCATTGTACTGAGCAAGCAGGTGCAAATACAATAACTGACACTCCTTGGTAGCTGACAGTTACATAGTTAGTCTACAACACTAGCACTCCTATTCTTATTCAGGCAACCATACAGACTAGTAAAAAGGCCTAAAGTAGGCAGGGCACGGTAGCTCACGCCTGTAATCACAGCACTCTGGGAGGCCGAGGCGGGCGGATCACGAGGTCAAGAGATTGAAACCACCCTGACCAACATGGTGAAACCCCGTCTCTACCAAAAAATACAAAAATTATCTGGGCCTGGTTGTGGGAGCTTGTAGTCCCAGCTACTCAGAAGACTGAGGCAGAAGAATCACTTGTACCAGGCGGTGGAGGTTGCAGTGAGCTGAGATTGCACCACTGCGCTCCAGCCCGGTGTCAGAGCAAGAATCCTTCTCAAAAAAAAGGCTTAAAGTAAATTATTCATTAATTAAAATAAATGGATTCTCATGTTAACACGGATATTTGACATAATATGTATTCAATTATACTAAGGTTTCAATCAGTAAAGAAATAAAAGTTTAGGATTTATTAATGTACGGTAAGTCAAAGTGAGGAACAGAGACAGCTTAAATAATACACTTTACACTCTGTGACTTTACGCTCACAGAATAAATTCACAGAGTTGGAAAATACTTTTTTTGAAATGCTTCCTCAATTAGCACAATAAATTTCCTTAAAATTTCAAAGCAATTTAAACCACAAGGACAACGTTCAGACATATCCCTAATAACTCACTATTGATTCTGGTTATGAAGAAAGGCTGTCACCAAAATGCGTTATCACTACAGTTTAACATCATAGTGGGCATTACAATTATGTATGAATCTTTTTTCTCAATTGGTCTGGGCTGGGACTGGGAGACGTTTTTTTCAATTGGTCTGTGCTGGGACTGAGGAATTTTCAGTTCATCTATGGACAGCTGTTTCTATCTATTTGGTGGAGATAGCAATGTTTCCCAAATTGTTTTCCTAGAATACTAATTTCCAGAGAGACATTCACAAGTATTTACAGAAGAAAAGGGTATCTGAGGCCGGGCGCGGTGGCTCACACCTATAATCCCAGCACTTTGGGAGGCCGAGGCGGGTGGATCACGAGGTCCAGAGATCGAGACCATCCTGGTCAACATGGTGAAACCCTGTCTCTATGAAAAATACAAACATTAGCTGGGCATGGTGGCGCGTGCCTGTAGTCCCAGCTACTCAGGAGGCTGAGGCAGGAGAATTGCTTGAACCCAGGAGGCGGAGGTTGCGGTGAGCCGAGATCGCGCCGTTGCACTCCAGCCTGGGTAACAAGAGCGAAACTCCATCTCAAAAAAAAAAAAGAAAGAAAGAAAGAAAAGGGTATCATCTGGTCAAATTGCTATATAAAAAACTAGGTTTAAACAAAGTGAAACAAGATTCTTTACCACAGGATTTATGTAAGACTTTACTAGGCCAAACTGCCCTCTGATTATTTAAGAGCAAAGTATTAAAAATTTCTCAAACTTACTTGACAACAAAACCCATTCTTTGAGTTGTATCTACAAAGAGCTCATAGTTCCATAACAATCCAAAGAACATACTTTGGAAAACACTGGCCTATAGACCGCAATAGGAAGGGTCTAAAGTGAATTATTTGCCAATTCCTTATAATCAATTGGCTACAATCAGAATTTAGTAATTTATCAATGCAAACAGTGGCATTAAAAACTGTAGCACAATCTGTAATTTTACCTTCATATGCGGAGAAATTAAGAATTTGTGTCTTTTAGAAATAAGTATATCTCTGAAACACTGAAATACATTTATGGGTGAAATTATATTTCTGGTATTTTTGGAATGGAACAGTGGCTACAGGCATGCATGGAGCAAGGTTAAATACGAGCTGATGGAGCCGGGAGCTCACTACATAAGGGTATAATATGCTATTTCTGTGTATGTTCAAATTTCTCTATAATAAAGTTTTAAAAATTTGTATATACTTGACAATTCCTTAGCGAAAAGAGACTAAAATAAAATAGATCTATGTCATATTCTACAGAATAGTTATTTAAAAAGCTACACAAATCGTAAATTCAGTACAAATGTCTACCGAGAGAAAATAAAAACTATTTAGGATGATATATCTGTAAAATAGAAGAACTTACTAATTTATGATACATATATACTTGTGTTTATAGAAACATGTCTTCAACAAAGGATATAAGTATATTATGACTAATGTTTCTTTATATATCAATTATGCTTCGTTTTAAATTTCAATTGTAAGAATGAGATAATAGGAACATAAAATACCTTTTTCTAAATAATGTATAATTCTCCCAAAATATTTCCTAATTATAAGATGCAAATATTAATATTTTAGAAATGTAGCAAAATGAAATACAATTACAGAGGAGCAAACATTACACTTAAGCTTTTATATTCAAGGGCCTCTATTGAATATGGGGTATGCAATAGTATCTAACCAAATAAAGAAAAATAAATGGGTATAAAACTATGTTTACATATATTTTTATAGGACAACTGATCTTGACTAATACCAAACTAGAAAATGTAGAATTAGAAGAGAATCACGAGTTCAAACAAGCCTGTGAAACTGAACTAAAGCCAGGTGTCTTACATATGGTTGTAGTAATATAGTGAGGCTGTTTTCCCAACTTTTTATGGACAAGTTTTCCATGATAAACCAGACGGTCAGACCACACTAAATGGTTGTACCAGAGGAGAATGAAAACAGAAGCTTTTTACAACTGCCTTCTCAAGGTATGGCATTTCTTGGTCGCTCTGGACATGTAGAGTCAAGATAGATCTTTGTGTTACAGAGATGCTGGCCATCTGGTTAACAAGATGTAAATCTACTCTCCTGCGCTATATAAAGTAAACTTCTAACCATATTTTTTGTTCTTTTTTTTGAGACAGAGTCTTGCTCTGTCACCTAGGCTGGAGCGCAGTGGCACAATCTCGGCTCACTGCAACCTCCGCCTCCCAGGTTCAAGCGATTCTCGTGCCTCAGCCTTCTGAGTAGCTGGGATTATAAGCATCTGCCACCTCACCTAGCCAATTTTTGTATTTTTAGTAGACATAGGGTTTTGCCATGTTGGCCAGGCTGGTGTTGAACTCCCGACCTCAGGTGATCCACCTGCCTCAGCCTCCCAAAGTGCTGGGATTACAAGCATGAGCCACTGAGCTTAGCCAAGTTTTGTGCTTAATTTCAATTTCTGCTTAAAATAGACAGGAGAACTAATTTCATTCAGCCTCAACTACAAATTACAGATATAGTTTTTAAACGATGTGGACATATCTTTAGAACAAATTACCATATTTGAACATTTTCCTTAATCAAAAAAATCAAAAAGACATAAATCTATGACATTCTTAAACTTTTGTTCCTGAAATTACGTATTTAGATGAAATGTCTGCAAAATATTTAAAGATAATATTTAAAACCTGAACTAGGTATTATATAATTTGGAGATAAATGATTAAATAAATGAGAACTTAAATGTTCTAAACTCTTTAAGGTCTTCAGGGGATTATGGCTTATATATTTCTTATTCTTTGAAGTACCTAAGAGAATATCTTATATATAGTCGATGATAAACATTTGCTAAATGGATTAAAATCAGGATAACCAAAAAAAGAAAAACATTTTTAGAGCTTGATTACTGGGAACAAAAGTTTCCTCGTGAAAGGAAAAGGACTGCTAGTATTTTGAGTTTCTAACACGTCATTTTACAGCAGCATCAAATGACAGATGGTGGCCAGATACAATGGCTCACGCCTGTAATCCCAACACTTGAGAAGCCCACGGTAGGAGGACTGCTTGAGACCAGGAATTTGAGACTAGCACGGGCAATGTAACAAGACCTCTTTGCCACAAGAAACAAAAAATTAGCTGGGCATAGTGGCATGCACCTGTAGCCTCAACTACTTGCCTCAACTGAGGCAAGATCCCTTGAACCAGGAGTTCAAATCTGCAGTGAGCCATAAGCATGCCATTACAATTCAGCATGGGCAACAGAGCAAGACTCTCTTAAAAAAAGAAGAAAAAAAAAAGGTGGGGGGAAAGAGATTCCTGTTTTTAATCAACAGAAGAATTACATTTATCTTTCAAATGTTTTTTCAGTGTATTTTAACATCTGTTCATCATCAAACATTTACTGTTTTATGCAGAGGTAACAAGCGAGTGTATTTGGTGTTACTGAATTTTGGTAATTGAATATAGCGATTTGAGTTTATTATTGTCCTTGCTCTCAAAGAGACTAATATTAATAAATTTCTGGGAGAAAATGTGCTTGTATGTGTAGTCACACAACATAGCTCATCGTCTGTGTTTGTGTTGCCTTAGAATAAATAATTCAAGAATAAAATCTGTGTTGGTTCTAAATTATTTATTCTTCATCAACGTTTTGACCTTAGAACCAACTTAGAACCGACACAAGTTTTATTACTGGATCATTCAGGATTTTATCTGAGAATGTCTAGTTAACTCAACCTGTGCATACCCAGGGTAGGATATGGACCCATCCCAAACAACTGACAAAACACATGAAGAAGTTAACTACATCATACCTATTACTATCTTTGTAGGCATCACTCCCACTGCCACAATTACTTTATTTCCAGTGTTAGTTGGTATTTATTCTTTACACAGGATATAAAGATACACATATAATCTATGTATATGATGTAGATTGCTAATATAACTATTAAATATCCATGCTGATGAAATAATGTTAAAGACCTTCCTAACGAATAGTGTGTCTTCTACTAGACTGGGCCTGAAACCACAATTCAAATTAGTTAAAAGCCTAGGTTAAAACTAAAAATACTAGCTATAAAGATGTTCTTGTTCATTGGAAGTTTTCAGCTCCTAGCAGTATTAATCCTATTTATGTAAACTATTTAGTAATATTCTTTATACAGAATTGAGCCATTTAGCGGTAAGTGACGACAACAGATGTATAAGCAACAAAATTTGTGTTGTAAATATTTTTAAATGAAAAAGGCAAAGGGAAATTGCTAAGAAAATTTACAAGGAAATAAATGAATCACAATTTAAACTACCTGATGAAGCTCACTTATGAATCTGAGTTTTAAATTAGCTATACTTACGCTTGTCTTTCAGTAAATATGACATCCATACTTTGTGTTTCTCGATCATTTTGAGCTTTAAGCTGAATAAACAGTTAACACATAAGTTAGTAACAAATAAAAATTAAACCAAAATTTTTTGTAGGTTATTTTGGTTATAAACTAAATAAGAAATTAGCATAATCATCCTAGTGCCACATACAAAGTTTAAGAAAAAAACCCAGTAATTGTCTCATTCAACAAACAGTACCAGATTTTTTTAAAGTCTTTTTAAGAAGCACTGTAATTTCATACCAAAAATATTCATTGTTCTTCAGTGATCTGTCAAATAATTCAAGTAAATTTATGTAAACATCATTTAAAGAATGTATTGAGTGTTATATAAATATTTGATGACTAATATGTTAACTTTAGAACCGCCACAAGTTTTATTCCTGAACCATTCAGGATATTATCTGAGTACGCCTAATTAATTCTAACTGTGCATACGCAGCCTAGAAAATGGACCCCCATCCCAACCAACTGACAAAACACATCAGGTCTTTACTTTTCACATCTGGCATTGAAATACAATTCTTAATTAGTGAATTCTCCTGTGCTGTAAAGCTAAAAGTAACTAAATTATCATGGTTGTAGAACCTCAAATTTAGAAGAGTCATTTTATAAATTCTATGTCTTCATAGAATAGTCTTTATTTGTGTAAATATATTATAAACGATATAAATTATACATTATATGTTGTTTTCACCTAAATGCTTATAATCAAAATAAGCTAGCTATTAACATGTTTCTTGTTTTCTACAAAATAATTAATCTCGGCATATGGAACACAAATTTGTTGTTATTTTACTTTAGATTCAAGGGTACACGTGCAGGTTTGTTCCGTGGAGATATTATATAATGGTGAGGTGTGGGCTCTAGTGAATCCACCCCATCACCCTCACAGTGAACACTGTATCCACGAAGTAATTTTTCCACCCTCATTGCCCTCCTCCCATCCCCCTGTTTGGAGTTCCCAGTGTTATGTCCATGTTAAACACAAATTCTCATTTACCAATCAAAGATCAATATTATGTCTGGAGTCATATCTATTTATTTTTCTCCACTGGTTACAAAAACTATATAAAGTTATCATTTGTCACCATTGAGTATTCAGCAACATTTGTGCATAAACTAAGCCAGAAATATCATAAACTGATATATATATAAAAGAAAATGCAGATGGCACTCCCTAACTAATGTTGCATGTGACGCCAGTTCAAACACGGTAGACAGACACTAAACATCCACTTAGGAAAGCCAACCAACAGGAAGAAAATTTAAAAGAGCAACTAAGGGAGCTCAACGCATACATAATGGCGGTATTTACAATCAGAGTAACATTCATCTCTACAGCACTTAAAGTTTCATCAAACCATTTCTAGATATAAATGCTTTGTTTTGTAGGATAAGACTTAGATAGATAAATTTGCTTGTATTTATAAACGTTCTTACCATATTGTAATCATTCATCACTTCTTCCATTTCAGTGTTGGTATTAAGTTTATCCACCAACTAAAAACAAAAAATGCAAAAAAACACCATTCTGTTAATCTTTACACGTTCTCTATAGATAATTTAGGCATTCAGTCTTACACATGAGTAGTAACTTAAGTATTAATACTTTTAAATATTTTCTGTTTTAAGATTAAAAACAAATATTGAGCTACCTAGTAAGCGTATATTACGTACCTGGCCAAAAAATAAACTACATTTTTAACATGGATAAATGAGCAGTAATGAACTACTCCTCCTGCAATTCATACCTTGTAGACCTTTGCCTGCTCTGAAAAGATGGCTGAGCTTACAAATAAGGGTCTGGAAAAGACGAAAGTTTTGGAAAGATCTATCACTCTCTCTTCCCTTGCCAGTGCCCCCAAGGAGAGAAGAATGTTAGCAGATTTACAAATTTACACTAGTAAAAATGTAAAAAGATTTTTTAAATTATCAACAGGGCTTACACAGATAGAACAGCAGTAAGCCTACTTCAAAAAGTTAGGCAAGGATATCAGTTGCCAACATAGGGTATTTACCTAGTTCAAACACTATTCCATATGTATTAACTCACTTAATTTTTACAATCACTCTATGAAGTAGATATGACTGTCCATATTTTACAGATAAAGAAATTTAGCAAGTGACAGAGTCAGAATGTGAACAGAGGTCTACTAAAAGCAAACTGTTTGGGTATGACATATATCACATTTCTCACTCATGATATAAGTAAGTGCTAAGAAGACCTAATATTTGTTGAGTGCTAACTATATGTCAGATACCCAGCTAACTGCTCCGTATCGTGTATTAGCTCATTAAATCTATAAATAGCGTATTTTACATGCTAGTATTTTTTTTTTTTTTGGAGATGGAATTTCGCTCTTGTTGCCCAGGCTAGAGTGCAATGGTGTAACCTCAGCTCACCACAACCTCCACTAACCGTGTTCAAGCAATACTCCTACCTCAGCCTCCCAAGTAGCTGGGATTACAGGCATGCACCACCACGCTCAGCTAATTTTTTGTATTTTTAGTAGAGACGGGGTTTCTCTATGTTGGTCAGCCTGGTCTCAAACTCCCGACCTCAGGTGATCTGCCCACCTCAGTCTCCCAAAGTTCTGGCATTACAGGCGTGAGCCACCGTGCCTGGACCATGCTAGTATTTTATATGAAGTAATATGCCTAATGTGTTCTAGTGTAACTGAAATTCCCTTTCATCTGACGTCATTTCATACCTTATACAAACTATTTTTCTCATATTTAAAACAGAACATCATTTACTAAAGAAAATCCCACTGAATAATGGACTCTACAAAATGTTTCTTATGAATTGTGTAGTCCAGGGAATTTAAGAATTCTAAGAGTGCTGGGTGCAATGAATGGCTCATGCTTATAATCTCAGCACTTTGGGAAGCTGAAGCAGGAGGATCACTTGAGCCCAGGAGTTCAAGATAATCCCGGGAAACATAGCAAGACCCCTTCTCTCCAAAAAATTTAAAAATTAGCCAGGCATGGTGGCACGCACCTGTAGTCCCAGCTACTTGGGAGGCTGATACAGGAAGATCACTTGTGCCCAGGAGTTCGAGGTTGCAGTGAACTACAATCATGCTACTGTACTCCAGCCAGAGTAACAGAGCAGGACCCTGCGTCTAAAAAAATTTTTTTAATTTAAAAATAAAAACAGCCCAGGCACAATGGCTTATGCCTGTAATCCCAGCTCTTTGGGAGGTCAAGGTGATAGGAGTATAAATCAGTTCAAACACTGTGAAAGCAGTGTGGCGATTCCTCAAAAAGCTGAAAACAGAACTACCATTCAACCCATCAATCCCATTACTGGGTGTATACGCAAAAGAATATAAATCATTCTACCATAAAGATACATGCTGTTATTTTATTTTAGATTCAAAGGTACATGTGCATACCACCTAGATTGCTGGAGTCTAGGAGTTTGAGACCAGTACGGGCAACATGGCCAAACCTCATCTCAACAAAAAATTTAGTCCAGTGTGATGGCATGTGCCTATACATTCAGCTACTTGGGAGGCTGAGGTGGGAGAATCAATTGAGCTCAGAAGGTCTAGAATGCAGAGAGCCATGACTGAGCCACTGCATTCCAGCTTGAGCAACCGAGTGAGACTGTCTCAAAAAAACAAAAAACAGAAGCAAAACAAAACAAAAACAAACAAAAAAACCACCACCACCACCAATAACAACACAAAGTTATACTATAATCAGCAAAATTTCACTGATATACACAAGGTAACAATATCAAGTAGGTATATCATAACTTGTCCTGACCATTATGATAAAATGTTTATTTCTTACAACATTATTTCTTATAAGGGTGGTGAGATAAAAATGTGTCTCTTTCATTAAATCCGGACACTACTGCTGCCTAAAGCACCTAAAGAGTTAGAAGAAAAAAAGTCTGACACTAGAAATTTTCATGGAGCCAGTATCACCCAAGGATTGAGCAGTTATCAACACTGCCAAGGGGATTGTGTCTTCTGAAAGTCCAAGGGTAGAAGCATCTTTGGTGGAACTGTATTTATGTTATATACTCTATTTTGACAAAATGTACACAATATTTAGAGTAAAACGTACAGGTGGTGGCAATTTGTATGTTAAATAATTAAATTTTAAAATTTAGAAGATGACAACACTCCATAAAGTTGAAATGTGTTTTTAAAGCAATGATCATTGATAGAATCACTGACAGGATGGCATTCATGGATTTAATGAATTTTAGCTACTTTTAAAATTATTTAAATTATCACTTTAATATTTCTTAGAGAGAAAAGCATGTGTGCAGTTGCGTATGCATCAGTAAACATATTTTACAAAAAACATTGGAAGAATATATACTAATCTGTTAAGCTAAGTTATTTCTAGGGAGGGAAATGAAGTAGAAAATAAAGGGACACTTTGTTGTACTTTTTATGGTTTCATCTTTCACAATAAGTATGTATTCATGTATTATTTGATATTTTAAATAACAAATTAATAACTATATTTTTTCATCTAATGTTTTGGTTTTTAAATTTAAAAAATTTTTATTTTAGGTTCAGGGGTACACGTGCAGGTCTGTTGTACAGGTAAACTGTCAACGTGGGGTTGACATGAGGGTTTGTTGTGCAGATTATTTTGTCACCCGGGTACTAAGCTAGTACCCAAGAGTTACTTTTTCTGATCCTTTCCCTCTGCTTTTCCCGTCCATGTGTTCTTATCATTTAGCTCTATTCAGTTAACAGCTGAAGAGCGCTAAATGAATAGAGCTCTTATCAATAGCTCTATTCTATTTGGTTTTCTGTTCCTGTGTTAGTTTGCTAAGAATAATGGCCTCCAGCTCCCACCATGTTCCTGCAAAGAACATGATCTTGTTCTTTTTCATGACTGCATAGTATTTCATGGTATATATTTACCACATTTTTCTTTATCCAGTTTGCCATGGACTGGCATTTACATTGATTCCATGTCTTTGCTACCGTAAACAGTGCACCAATGAACACACGTGTGCATGTGTCTTTATGGCAGAATGATTTATATTCCTTTGGGTATACACCCAGTAATGGAATTGACGGGTTGAATGGTAGTTCTGTTTTCAGCTTTTTGAGGATTGCCACACTGCTTTCACAGTGTTTGAACTACTTTACACTCCTACCAACAGTGTATAAGCATTCCCTTTTCTCTGCAACTTCACCAGCATCTGCTATTTCTGACGTTTTAGTAATAGCCATTCTGACTGGTGTGAGACGGTATATGATGGTTCTCATTTGCATTTCTCTAATGATCAGCGATGATGAGCTTCTTTTCATATACTTATCGGCTGCATGTTTGTCTTCTTTCAAAAAGTATCCGGGCATGTCCTTTGCCTACTAAAAAAATGTATTTTAAAGCAGTAGGAAAAACTAACGAAAATATTCACAGTAAATTCTCTTAGAAAAGATACAATACCATGTTGTAGTCTGCTAGTTGTCCTTGAAACTCTTTTATTTCAACAGCTAAAGTCTCGGCCCTGCAAGCATACAATAAATACATTCATAAATATACACAAATAAGGAGATGAATATTACAAACAATATGGATAACTTCAAATTTACTATAAGTACAAAATACTGAATTAATACTGAATACTTATTACTCACCTCTTTTCATATGACAAATATACTGAATTCTCTTGATTGTACATTTCTATTTCCTTCTGAAGTCTATTAACTTCAGTAGTAAGTTCACTTATTTTACTTCTATTTGAAAAGAAATAAGAATGTCAGCAATGCTTCTAATACAGAAAACTCTAATTAAGCAAAATTTAAACTTTTCATTAATATATAACAATAACGTAAATAGTTTTGTAAAGTTCACTAAAGAATGCAAAAAGTTTAGGTGGCTTCTTTCTTTCTTTTTGAGACAGAATCTTGCTCTGTCACCAGGCACCAGGCTGGAGTGCAGTGGCGCGATCTCGGCTCACTGCAACCTCCACCTCCCAAGTTCAGGCAATTCTCCTGCCTCAGCCTCCCGAGTAGCTGGGACCACAGGCGTGCGTCACCACACCTGGCTAAGTTTTGTATTTTAGTTGAGTCTGGATTTCACTGTGTTGGCCAAGATGGTCTCGATCTCTTGACCCTGTGATCCGCCCGCCTCAGCCTCCCAAAGTGCTGGGATTATAGGCATGAGGTACCGCGCCTAGCCTAGGTGGCTTATTTCATTAAGAATGAGGTATATCCTGCCGGGCGCGGTGGCTCAAGCCTGTAATCCCAGCACTTTGGGAGGCCGAGGCGGGTGGATCACGAGGTCAAGAGATCAAGACCATCCTGGTCAACATGGTGAAACCCCGTCTGTACTAAAAAAAAAAAAAAAAAAAAAAATACAAAAAATTAGCCGGGCATGGTGGTGCCTGCCTATAATCCCAACTCAGGAGGCTGAGGCAGGAGAATTGGCTGAACCCAGGAGGCGGAGCTTGCGGTGAGCCGAGATTTCACCATTGCACTCCAGCCTGGGTAACAAGAGCAAAACTCCGTCTCAAAAAAAAAGGATCCAAGATGGCCGATCGCTAACATCTTGGGATTGCAGCTCGCAGTTAAAGCTCATAGAACTAGAGGACAACACACTTTCAGACAAATTCTGGTCGCTCAGGAGCAGAAGATTCCCATTGGAGGAGCCACGGGGGGCAGTAGTTTCACCGGCACCTCCGCATGGCATCGGAGCTGACTAGGCGGGGCTGGCTCCCCTTCTGACCGGGGTTTGGAGGAGCCGCGCGGGTTCCCAGCGCTGACTCCTGAGGCCGGCGCAGAAGTTGTGCCGGCACCTCGGCGCAGAGGGAACGCGACTGGTTCCCCTTCTGACTGAGGTTTGGAGCTCCGGGAAGGCAGACTCGCCTATTACGGACACAAGAAGGAAGCCAGACAGGAGAAGCCTGGGCAGAAAAACACCATCAGTCTTAACGCCGCTGTACCTGGCCCTGGGAACTAACATCTTGG
>JAPYYA010000839.1:0-54000 GCA_028533165.1 Leontopithecus rosalia
CTGCCAAGAGATCTGCTGTGAGTCTGATGAGCTTCCCTTTGTGAGTGACCCGACCTTTCTCTCTGGCTGCCCTTAGCATTTTCTCCTTCATTTCAACCCTGGTGAATCTGACAATTATGTGCCTTGGGGTTGCTCTTTTTGAGGAATATCTTTGTGGTGTTCTCTGTATTTCCTGGACTTGAATATTGGCCTGCCTTGCTAAGTTGGGGAAGTTTTCCTGGATAATATCCTGAAGAGTATTTTCCAGCGTGGATTCATTCTCTTCATCACATTCAGGTACACCTATCAAACATAGATTAGGTCTCTTCATATAGTCCCACATTTCTTGGAGACTTTGTTCATTCCTTTTTGTGCTTTTTTCTCTAATCTTGCCCTCACGTTTTATTTTATTGAGTTGATCTTCGACCTCTGTTATCCTTTCGTCTGCTTGGTCAATTCAGCTGTTGAAACTTGTGCATGCTTCACAAAGTTCTCGTGTTGTGTTTTTCAGCTCCATCAATTCACTCATATTCCTCTCTAAGTGTCTATTCTTGTTATCACTTCCTCAATTCTTTTTTCAAGGTTCTTAGTTTCTTTGCATTGAGTTAGAATATTTCTTTTAGCTCACAGAAGTTTCTTATTACCCACTTTCTGAAGTCTGATTCTGTCATTTCATCACACTCATTCTCCATCCAGCTTTGTTCCCTTGCTGGTGAGGAGTTGTGATCCCTTGTAGGAGGAGAGGTGTTCTGTTTTTGGGTGTTTTTCTCCTTTTTGCGCTGGTTTCTTCCCACCTTTGTGGGTTTATCCACCTGTCGTCTGTGTAGTTGCTGATTTCCAGATTGGGTCTCTGAGTGGACATCCAGGTTGTTGATGATTTGAAGTTATTTCTGTTTCTTAGTTTTCCTTCTAACAGTTTGGCCCCTCTGCTGTAGGTCTGCTGAGGTCCACTCCAGGCCCTGCTTGCCTGTGGATCACCCACAGCAGCTACAGAACAGTAAGGGTTGCTACCAGTTTCTTCTTCTGCTATCTTTGTCCCATAATGATGCCTGCCAAATTTCAGTCTAATCAGTCTTTTGTGAGGTGACTCTTCGGATATACGGGGGTCAGGGAGCATCTTGAGGATACAGTCTGTTTTTTTATAGGAGCTCAAGTGCTGAGCTGTGAGCTTTGTTGTTCTTTCAGAGCTGCTAGACAGGTACATTTAAGTCTGCTGGAGCAGAACTCATAAACCGCCTTTTTTTCACCAGGTGCTCTGTCCCGGGGAGTTAGGACTTTATTTATTAGTGTCTGTTGTGCTGCTGCCTTTTTTTTTTCAGTGCTGCCCTGCCCAGCAAAGAGGCAGCCTAGTCACTTTCTGCCTGTGGAGGCTTTGCTGAGCTCTGCCCTACTGTCATTGAGCTTCCCTGTAGTCCTGTTTATATGGGTGTGGTTAGAACTGCCTAGGCAATGGTGGCCCGCCTCTGTAATGGTGGACTCTCTCTGTTGTGGTGGGTTGCCTTGGCAATGGCAAGCTTCCTCAGCAATGGCAGACTACTTCCGTACGGGTGGAATGCCTCGGTAATGGCAGATGTCCCTCCCCCTCCGAGCTGCACTGTCCTGGATTCAGCTGTGCTTGCGGTGAAACTCTCAACCCTGAGCATTTCCAATTGCTGTTTTTTTTGTTTGTTTTTGTGGAGGTGGGACCCACCGAGCCTGATCACCTGGCTCCCTCCCTCAGAGCCTTTTTTTTTTTTAAAGTTGAATGGTTGACTCTCTCCTAGGTGTTCCAGTTGCCTGCTGAAAGGGTGCCAGGATCTGTGTGATTTCCTGTGCGGCGACCCACTGCGCTGGCAGAAACAATGGCGCTGCTCGGGAATCTCCTGGCCAGCATAAAAGGGCAACCAGACCAGTGTATTTTGTACGGAGTGTCACTGCACTGCGGTGCCAGCAAAACAGCTGTGCTGGCTAAAACAGCTGCGCTGGCCAAAACAGCCACACTGGTGACCCATAGGGCTCCTCCGCCTAGGAATCTCCTGGTCTGTGGGCAATAAAGACACGTCTGGAAATGCGGCATCCACTCACCCTCTGTGCTATCACTGGGAGCTGCAATCCTGAGCTGCTCCTAAAAGGGCCATCTTGGATCTTCAATTTAATCTTTTTCTTTGCTCTTCTTTTCATGTGGCCATAAGAACATTTAAAATTACACACATCTCACATTATATTTGTACTAGACTCTGCTGGTCTACAGATTATAGCTCTTCGTAAACCTGACTAACCTCACCATGTTTTATTTATAAGACAAGGTTTTAGATATTCATAATAATGAATAAAGGATATAAAGAATGTTGGATTATTTTAAGTGTAACATTATTTCAGGAATTTCAATATCCTAAGATTAATATCCAGTAGGTATTGGGCCATACCAATTCAAAGTAGCAACTTTGAATTAAACATTCACATTTCTGTCCTGCTGCCATTAACTTCTCTAATTTATTCCTATGTAATGTGGGGATAATAATGAATGCATTTAATTCTACAACAGTCTAGCACATTTCAGTTTGAACTAGTCACATTTATTATTTTTTCTTTTTTTCTGAGACAGAGTCTCCCTGTCACTAGTCTGGAATGCAGTGACACAAACTCAGGTCACTGCAACCTCCACCTCCTGGGTTCAAGCAATTCTTTTGCCTCAGCCTCTCAAGTAGCTGGGACTACAGGTGTACACCATCACACCCAGCTAATTTTTGCATTTTTAGTAGAGACATGGTTTCACCATGTTGGCCAGTATGGTCTTGATCTCTTGACCTTATGAGCCACCCGCCTCAGCCTCCCAAAGAGCTGGGATTATAGGTATGAGCCACCATGCCCACCTACTAGCCACATTTCAAGTATTCAGTAGATACACATGACTATCATGCTAGATAGTGCAGCTATAAGGAATATTCAAACACTGAAGACACCAGCAAACACTAATAGCATTTGAATGATGTAGCACTTGATCTCCTAGCAAGGTAAATTGCACTGCACAAAATTGCTTTTGAAACTGCCAAAGAACTAATTTTGCTACAAGAACTTCTTATTTCTTAGAACACTACTCATAGGATTTGTACAAAACATACAAAGCATACAAACTTTTTACTATGTAGTTTATCTGGCAGAGTGAATTATCACTAGCAGCAGACGAGCCATGGACACCCACAACAGCCGACAGTTACAGGTGGCTCTGACTGAGACCAGTGACCACTCTGTTCCTGTCCCAGTTTCCAGAAATGTCCACCTTAACCAAGTCAGCCTTTGCT
Organism: Leontopithecus rosalia; assembly: GCA_028533165.1. Classification (NCBI taxonomy): domain Eukaryota; kingdom Metazoa; phylum Chordata; class Mammalia; order Primates; family Cebidae; genus Leontopithecus; species Leontopithecus rosalia. The sequence goes on from JAPYYA010000839.1 coordinate 3,261, forward strand.
TGACATCAGGATTCCTTGGAACAAGCAATAAATCTACATGGACTGTTACACTTTAATAATTGTGGGAGAATTAATACCACTTTCTTCCAGTTTTCCCTATTTCTTGACGGATTTTTCTTGGGATTTGGAAAAACATACATTTCTGGAGAAATGCCAGGAAGGAATTCCTGCATGGAAACACCTCCCTTACTTATCCTCTAGCTTTGTTACAGTGGCTGCAATGAAGACAATTTGTATCCGTGGATGGCTGTGTGGATGTGGAAAAGACTTTGGAGACTGCAGATTACCTTATCTTGACTCTCTTTGACAGGTTTAAAGTTTTTCTTTGCTTTCAGTTCAGCCTTTTGATGCTCTCACAGGTATACTACATTTGTGTTAATCATAAAACTTCTTGAATAGTAGGTGATAATTTAATGGGAAGGGGGTACAGAGAATTCTCCTACTAACAAAAGTTAAATACTGGGAAATTAAATTAATAAATGGCCTAATGCCATTATCCTAACCTTGTTGCATAGTAACAAAAGCATGAAACTGAGAACAAATCTATGGTTTTCACATACACCTCTCTCCTTGAACAATATTGTGTCTTATCATGGAATCCATTTGCATCAAAAACATATAGGGTACACCTAAAACTCAAAATTCCTTGTCTTAAGATGAAGGGTAAGATGTAGCCAAATACTGTTAAAATTTATTCCAAAATGAAACTATCTTACACGAATAGACTGTGAGTTTAGTATTTTACAAAAGAAAATAATTAAAGTAAAAGGTCTCATAAAATCCTTATGAATGAAATCATGACCTATGTTAATTTTGATTAAGTGGTTAATCAAAATTTGTGGAGAAATATAAAAATGATAATAATACTGTATTTTAATTTAAAATATGTAAACATGTGTTCAGTAATCTTTTGTTGTAGGACCACTATCTTTTCTTCCTGTATGGTCTGTTGACTGGAGTCCCTCCTTAACTTTCTTAAAGAAAACATGCCTATAATGTGTTTTCCATGTTTATCTCAGAATCTTTCAACAGACCCAGAACTTACAGCAGTTCAAAACTTACTGCATTCAAAACATGAATGCAGAAACCGTCTAGATTTGTAAGATTTCAGATTTTCTTCGTATCTTTTTTAGTTGTCCTGATTAAATGTAATTTTTCAAGTTTGCTTTTAATATCATATAGTAAAATTACCTTTTTGGTGTATATTCCATAAATTTTAAAACGTGCATAGATGCATGTGACCACCGCTATAATCAGGATACAGAACAGCTCTATGACTCCTCAAAATTCTCATATACTATCCATTTATGGTGATTCCTTCACTCTAATTCATAACCCTGGCAACCTCTGATGTAATCTCCATCATTAGAGTTTTGTCTGGCTTCTTTCACTCAGCACAATATCTGAGATTCATCCAAGTTGTTGCATGTTTCAATAATTCATTTCTTTTTATTGCTGGTTAACTAGCAGTGGTATGGATGCACCATAGTTTGTATATACATTCACAAACGATGGTATTTGGGTTATTTTCAGTTTTGACTAATATGAATAGAGCTATGTGTCAACATAAATTTTCATTTTTTCTAGGAATGAAAAATAGTGCTGGGTCATATGTTAAGTATAGGTTTAACTTTACAAGAAGCTGAAAAAGTGCATTTCATGAGTGCATTTCTACATGTAGTTTAGTAAAGTTCCAGTTGCTGTGATTCACACCAGCACTTGGTAATGTCAGAATTTCTAATTTTAGCTATCCTTATAGGTGTGTAGTGGTATCTCATCATGGTTTAAGTCTGGGTTTCCCTAATGGCTAATAGTGTTGCATGTCTTTTCATATTTTTAATCATCCTCATAGCCTCTCTGGTGAAATATCTATTCGTGTCACTTACCTATTTTTAAATCTGTTCATGTCATTTACCTATTTTTAAATTGGATTATTTTCTTACAGTTGAATTCTAAGAATTATTTATATATTCTTAATAAAGTATTTTGTTAATATGTAATTTGCAAGCATTTTTCCCCAGTCTATAGCTTATCTTTTTATCCTTATAACAATTTTGTTTTGTAAAGGGAATTTTAATATTTTCTAAAACTCTAATCCATCCATGTTTTCTTTCATGGAGCACAGTTTTTATGTCCTATCTAAGAATTCAAACAAATGGCAATAACTCTAAATTTAAATCGACTAAAAAAAGAAAAAAAAAAAGAATTCATTGCCTACCCTGGGTCACAAAAATGTTCTCCAAGGTTTTCTCCTAAAAGTTTTATAGTTTTACATTTTAAATTTAGATCTCTGATCCACTTTGAATTAACTTTTGTATGAGGTGTGGGGTACATGTCAAAGTTTATACTTTTGTATGTGGATGTCCAATTGTTTCAACACATTTGTTGAGAAGCTATTGTTCCTCCATTCCTTTGCCTTTGGACCTTTGTCAAAATCAGTTGACCATGTGCCCCTGGCTGAGGTCAATGGCCAATTGACCTGCCTTTTGAGAAAAAGTCCTCAAGTCATAGAACTACCACATGCCCATCCCTGCAGCTGGAGTTATTGCCAGGTGGCCCTGCCCTCAGTAAGGCAGTTCTCAAGTCAGTCAACACACCATGCACTGCACCCCTAGCCAGAGAAACAACCCAGTCGTCCTGCTCCCACATACACATGCATGCCCCTTGCCTATAAACCAACTTGGTAAGCCCATTCCTGGCTAAGCCACAACACTGACACCATAAACTTCTATAACCTAGGTCACGGAGGCACTCGCAAACATCACTAACATAAACTACAGCTGAAGAAACTGCATGAACATTGTACTACCCTGTCTTTCCAGAACCAAAGCCAGTATACTTACCCAGCCGACACCCTAGGACCCAACTATAGGAATAAGTCTTTATGAAAGCTATTTTGTCAAACTGGAAGAGGAAACTTATTCCATTAGATGAGCAGATATAAACATAGTGACACAATAAACATGAAAAAGCAAGGAAACATGACACTTCAAAGAAGCATAATAATTATTTAGAAACAGATTCCCAAAGAAAAGAAAATGTACAAAATGCCAGAGAATTATTAATAATTAAAAATAATAATTTTAAGGGAACTCAGTGAGATACAGAAAAATACAGATAGACAATTCAAGGAAATCAAGAAAATTAATGATTTGAATAAGAAATTCAACAAAGAGAGATATAAAAAAACAAACAGAAATCTTGGAGCCGAAGAATTTCATGAGGGAAATAAACAATAAAATCAAGAGCTAAGACTAGATCAAACAGAAACAAAAAATTTCTAAATGTGAAGACAGGTCTTTTGAAATAACCAAGACAGAAAAAGAAAGAAAGAAAGAAAATCGTCTACAGGACTTATGGGATACCATAAAGAAAACAAATATCACATTGTGGTAGTTTAAGAAGAAGAGATAAGAAAGAACATAGAAAGCCTATTTAAAACAATATCTGAAAACTTCTCAAATTTTGGGAGACACATGAGCATCAAGGTTCAGGAAGTTTAAAATTTCTAAATATATTGAATTTTAAAACTTCCACCCTGAGGCACATTATAGTAAATTTGTCAAAAGTGAAAGATAAAGAGAAAATTTCAAAAACAGAAAGAGAATGCATCAAGTCACATATAAGGAAATCTCCATTAGACTAACAAATTTCTCAGCAGAAACCTTACAGTCAGACAGAAAATGGTGTGATATAGTCAAAGAGCTGAAAGCAAAAAGACTTAGAACCAAGAATTCCATACTCAGAAAAACTATCCTTCAAAAAATAAATGGAGAAATAAAGTTTTTTCCAGACAAACAAAAATGGAATTTATGACCACTAGACTAACCTTACAAGAAACACTAGGGAGACCTATAGCTGGAAGCAAAAGAATGATATCTACCTTCATGAAAACACATGAATGTGTAAAGCTCTCTGGCAGAACAGACACATAAAGAAGAAAGAAAAAGTACTCAAAATGCATCATTATAGAAAACCACCAAACCACAAAGATAAAAATAGCAGAGGAAGAAAGAAACAAAAAATGTGCAAAGCCATCAGAATACAAATAACAAAATTGAAACAGAGTAAGTTCTTACCTATTAATAATAACCTTGAATCTAAATAGATCACATTCTTCAATTAAAATATATAGATTGGCTAAATAAATTTTAAGAAAAACAAAATCCACCTCTCTGCTGCAAAACAGTAGTGATTCTATACATGAAAATGAACTAGCTCAAAAAAATCAAGAAAACCCAATTTATAATAGCAAAGAAAAAATATTGAGAAATAAATTTAGCTACAGTAGTGAAAGATCTCCATAAGAGAAACAAAATATTGATGAAAAAAGTTGAACACAATAAAACAAAATAGAAGGATATTCCATGTTTTCAATGGAATATCCATGAAATGGATTGAAAATAAACACAATAAAACAAAATAGAAGGATATTCCATGTTTTCAATGGAATATCCATGTTTATGGATTGAAAGAATTAATATTGTTATAATGACCAGGGTACCTAAAACAATATACAAATTTAATTCAATCCCTATCAAAATGCCAATTACATTCATCACAGAAACAGAAAAAAAAAATCCTAAAATTTGCTTAGAACCACAAAATACACAAGGTAACCAAAGCAATCTAAGCAAAAAGCGCAAAGCTGGAGGGACTACACTACCAGACTTCAAAATACACTACAAAGTTATATTAACTGAAACAGTGCAGTAATGAAATAAAAAGACACAGACCAATGTTAAAGAATAGAGAATGCAGAAATAAATGCAAAACAATTTTTTGGGAGTCTTTTGGTTTATCTTTTTTTTTTTTTTTAAGACTAGTCAAGTGTAGTAGTGAGATGGGGGAAAAGAGTTGAACAAGGAGTTCGATCTGTAACTGACTTGAACAATAAACTGAGATCACTCACTACGTTAGGACCAGCCGTCTTTTGGTTTATCTAAGATCATGTCATCTGTTAACAGGATGATTTCACTTCTTTTTGTTTGTTTGTTTGTTTTTACAACTTGAGTGCATTTTATTCCTCTTGCCTAATTGTTCTGGCCAAGACTTCTAATATCGTGTTTAGTAAAAGTGGTGAAAGTGGGAATTCTTATCTTTTTCCAGATCTTTAAGGAAAGTCTTTTGATGTTTTCCCCATTCAGTACAATGTTGGCTACAAGCTTATCATCTATAACCTTCATTATTTTTGGACATGTTTCTTCTATAGCCAATATGTTGAGGGTTTTTATTATAAAAGTATGTTGAATTTTATCCAATGCTTTTTCAGTACCTATTGAAATTGTCATACGATTTTTCTTGGTTCTATTAATGTGATATATTTCAATTATTGATTTGCATATGTTGGGCCATCCTTGCATTCCTGGGATAAATCCTACTTGATTATGGTGAATGATCTCTTTAATGTGTTGCTGGATTTGTTTTGCTAGTAATTTGTTGAGAATCTTTGCATCTATGCTTATCAATGATATTGTACAGTAGTTTTCTTTTTCATTGTGTCCTTTTCTAGTTTTGGTATCAGGGTAATGCTGGTTTTATAAAACATGTTTTGATAAAAATCCCTCCTCTTCAACTTTATGGAATAAGTTGAGAAGGATTGGAATTAGCTCTTCTTTAAAAGTTTGGAAGAATTAAACATGAAGCCATCCAGTCATATAGCTTTCTTCATTGGGAGACTTTTTATTACTGACCCAATCTCATTACTTGTTGTTGGTCTGTTCAGGTATTCTATTTCTTCCTTGGTAAGTTATATGGGTCCAGGAATTTATCCATTTCTCCTAGATTTGCTGATTTTTGGTGTATGGCTGTTCATAATAGTCTCAAGGATGCTTTCTGTTTGTGTGGTATCAGTTTTCATTTCTAATTTTATGTGGACATTTTCTCCTGTTTTTTAATTAGTATAGCCGACTTTGTTAATTTTGTTTACCTTTTCATTTTGTTTATCTTTCATATTTTTTGTCCCAATTTTGTTTACTTCTGCCCTGATCTTTACTATCTTTTTTCTTCTCCTCCTCCCTCTCCCTGCCCAAGATGGAGTCTCACTCTGTCACCCAGGCTTGAGTACAGTGGCACAATCTCAGCTCATTGCAACCTCTGCCTCCTGGGTTCAAGCAATTCTCCTGCCCCAGCCTCCTGAGCAGCTAGGACTACAGGCACACACCCCTACACCTGGCTAATTTTGGTATTTTTAGTGCAGACAGGGTTTTACCATGTTGGTCAGGCTGGTCTCAAACTCCTGACCTCAGGTGATCCACCTGCCTTGGCCTCCCAAAGTGCTGGGATCGCAGATGTAAACCACTGTTTCCAGCCCTATTTATTTTCTTCTGCTAATTTTGTGTTTGATTTGTTCTGGCCTTTCTAGTTCCTTGAGTTCATTGTTAGGTTGTTTATTTGATCTTTTTTTTTTTTTACTTTTTCGAGGTAGGCATTTAGTACTATAAATTTTCCTTTTAATACTGCTTTGGCTGGACCCCATAGGTTTTTGGTATGTTGTGTTTCTATTCTCATTTGTTTCAAGAAATTTTTAAATATTATTCTTAATTTTTTCATTGACTCATTGATCATTCAGGAACTTGTTGTTTAATTTCCATTTGTTTGTGTAGTTTCCAACAAAGTTCCTTTTGTTATAGATTTCTAGTCTTATTCCATTTGGTCAGAAAAGATACTTGATATAATATGAATTTTTTGGAAAAAATTTTTGAGACTTCTTTTGTGGCTGAAGTTGGAGAATGTTACATGTGCTAATGAAAAGAAAGGGTATTCTGCAGAACTTGAGTGTTCTGTAAATGCCAGTTAGGCCTCTTTTGGTTTAGTTTGTAGTTTAAATTCAATGTTTCTTTACTGATTTTCTGTTTAAATAATCTGTCCAATGCTGAGAGTTAGGTGTTGAAGTTTCCTCCCTTTATTGTATTACAGTCTGTCCCTCCCTTTAGATCTAATAATATTTGATTTATATTTTTGGAAGTTCCAGTGTTGGATGCATAAATACTTAGAATTGTTATATCCTCTTGTTTAATTGACTCCTTTGTCATTATATAGTGCCTTTCTTTGTCCTGTTTCCCTTTTTACACTCTTTTATTTTTTTTTTTTTTGAGACGGAGTTTCGCTCTTGTTACCCAGGCTGGAGTGCAATGGCCCGATCTCGGCTCACCGCATCCTCCGCCTCCTGGGTTCAGGCAATTCTCCTGCCTCAGCCTCCCGAGTAGCTGAGATTACAGGCACGCGCCACCGGGCCCAGCTAATTTTTTTGTATCTTTAGTAGAGACGGGGTTTCACCATGTTGACCAGGATGGTCTCGATCTGTTGACCTCGTGATCCACCCGCCTCGGCCTCCCAAAGTGCTGGGATTACAGGCTTGAGCCACTGCGCCTGGCCTACACTCTTTTATTTGTAATCTATTTTGTTTGCTATAAGGATAGCTATTCCTGCTCTTTTTTGGTTTTCATTTACTTGAGATATATTTTCCCACCCCTTCACTTTCAGTGTATGCATGTGTTTATAGGTGAAATGGGTTTCTTGCAGGCAGCATGTATTTAAGTCTTGTTTCTTTATTCATTCTATCACTTTATGCCTTCTAATTTGAGGCTTGAGTCTATTTATATACAGAATTCTTATTGATAAGTAAGGGCTTACTACTGCCATTTTGTTGCTACTGTTTTGTAACTCTTCTCTTCCTTCATCTTCCTTTGAGGTTAAGTGATTTTCTCTGGTTGTATAATTTAACTCATTTTAAAAAAATGTTTAGTGAATCAATTACAGGTTTTTGCATTGTAGTTATCAGGAGGCTTACAAAGAAACATTTTATAGATATAACAAATTATTTTGAAGAAATAATAACATTTTAGATCACAAGGAGAAGAATAGAAACAAAGAACAAATTTTAAAATATTCTATACTTTAACTCCATCTTCTCCACATTTAATTGTATGTTGTCCAATTTACATATTTTTATACTGCATATCTTTTAGCAGGTTGATGTAGTATTATTGTTTTTAACAGATTTCTTACTAAAGTTATGAGTAGATTTGTCATGTACTTAATTTTACTGGTGGGTTTTATATCTTTATGTGTTTTGCTGTTGTTTTTGTTTGGATTTTTCATGCTAGTATTTTTTTTTTTCAGTTTGAAGAGCTCTCTTTAGCATTTTTTGTTAGGTGGGTCTGGTGACAAATTCTCACAGCTTTTGTTTGGGAAAGACTTTTCTCCTTCATATTAGTAAAATAGTTCTGCTAGATATAATATTCTTGGATGGCAGTCTTTTTTTTTTTCTAGAGGTTTTAAAATGTCATTTTATTCCCTCTGGGCCTATAGGATTTCCAGTGAAAGATCTATTGCCAGATCAATTGGAACTCCTTTATATGTTATTTGCTTCTTTTCTCTTGCTGCTTTTAAGATTCTCTACTTATCTTTTATTCTTGAGCATTTGTTTATTTTATTCTAGGGGTAGTCTTATTTGAATTGAATCTGTTTGGTGTTTTCTGACCTTTCAGTACCTGGACAGTTATTTTTTTCTCAAGTACTAAAAGTTTTCTGTTACTATGCCTTTAAATACATTTTTATTCTTTGTCTTACTCAACTCTCTTTTGATCACTGTAATTCTTAGATTGTTATTTTAAGGTAATTTTCTATATCTTGCAGTTGATCTTTGTTTCTTTTCATTTTTTTCCTTCTCTGTATATTTTCAAATAGCCTATCTTCAACCTCACTGATTATTTCCTCTGCTTGAATCATTCTGCTATTGAGAGCCTTTATTGCATTTTTTAGTTTAGCAAAGGTATTTCTCAGTTCCTTCTGTTTGTTTTTTAAATTATTTAAATCTTTTTATTACATTTCTCTGATAAATTTCTCAATTATTTTTCTGTGTTACCTTGGAGATTTCTGACTATTCTTAAAACTACTGTTTTCTTTGGAAGGCCAAGGCAGGCGGCTCATGAGTTCAGGAGTTCAAGACCAGCCAGACTAACACAGTGAAACCCTGTCTCTACTAAAAATACAAAAATTAGCTGGGCATGGTGGTATGTGCCTGTAATCCTAGCTACTCAGGAGGCTGAGGCAGGAGAATCACTTGAACCTAGGAGGTGAAGGTTGTAGTGAGCCAAGATCATGGCACTGCATTCCAGCCTGGGTGACAGAGCAAGACTCTGTCTCAAAACAAAACAAAACAAAAACCCCCTGCTATTTTCAGTTTTTGGTCTGAGAGTATACATATTGCAGTCTCATTAGGGTCAGTTACTGTTTTATGGTTTTGTTCATTTGGGGAGGTCATGGTTCCCCATTTCCTCTTGTGTTTTGTGGATGTACATTTACATTTTTTGCATTGAAAAATTATTTATTTCAGTCTTCTCTGTCTAGGTTGTTTTGGGTTTTATTGGGTAAGTATGCCTAGATATTCTTTGTAAGTTAATTGTAGGTTATCTTTTTTCCCCCAATTACGTTGTTGCCTCTGTTTTGGCACTAAATGGTGCCTTAAGCCCAGTTGCCTCAGTTGTAGTAAACAACCAGAGTGCTGCCCATTCCAAATGGGAAAGATCTCAAAGGGGATATCCTGGTAGTGTGGGAAGGCTGCCCAGGGACCTGTGGAACAATCCTTCCACAGTGTGGTGCTGATGGACAGCCACTTTAATTTGGCATCTCCTTTGGCCTAGTTACATAGCAGAGTTTCCAGGCCTGGGAATGGTAATACCCCCACCTTTGTAATCAGGGATATTTCTCCTTTCAGGAACTCCTGATGCTTCCCATGGGTTGAGACAGGGATCAGTCTACTAGGGAACCCAAGTTGGTAAAGAAGCTGGTCTACTAGGAAGTTGGTAAAGAAGCTGTCCACCTCAGTCTCACTTTTCCAGTGTAGAAACTTTGAGTCAGGGAGAAATTTTTCTCATGCTTGGTGCTGTGCCAGGAAGATGTGAAGGAAGGGTGTCACAGATATGGAACTCCTCTTACTATCTGCTCAGAGTTATTTCACTTCTTTGTTGCCCTGGAAACTGTCTTATTCTGATACTTGGGTTCTGTAATATTGCTGGCAATAATCTCAGTACTGTATATTTGTTTTTGCTTTTGTGGGGAGAATAAAACCAGCTTGCTTCTACTTTGCCATTTTGAAATCAAAAGTCCTATTACACTATCTTGATTACTGTAGTAGTGTTATTAATCCAACTTTATTCTTTTTTTTCAAAATTGTTTTAGCTATCCTAATTCTTTTTCCTATTTACCTGAAATTTTTATTGGAATTGCAGTAAATTTAGAGATATATTTGGGGAAAATTTTCCTACTTACTATGTTGAGTTTTCCAATCAATGAATATTGTGTATCTCTACTTTAATCTAGATTTTTTATTTCTTTCATTTGTGTTTCATAGTTTTCAGCATATACATCCTGTTCATGTTTTGTTAGATTTATACTTAAGTATTTCATCTTCTGTGAATAATCATAAATGCTGCTTTTTAAACATCCAGTTTCAAATTATAATTGCTAGTGTATAGAAATGATTGATTTTTGTGCATAATTATTTTTAATAAAAATATTTTAAGTGACTTTTCTTTATAGACTGTTTCTGAAGCATTCTACTTTATGTTCATGGAAATTACACTCCTTTCACCTTGAGATTTTATGGGTTGGTGAAGTATATAATTAAATTTTGTAATTATTATAATATGTGCAGGTGGCAGAAACAGGTTTGGGAACAAACCCAGTCAACTCTTGGTAAGCATACAAATAAAATAGGGAGAGCAAAACTATATCAGTGTATCACAGTAGACTTCTGGGCTGTAGGGATTCACCATGGTCATGAACAAATAGAGTACGTAGAAGGTCAGTCAATTAATCCGGAGAGTCATCTAAGTGAAGGTCATTTAAGAGAGCTTCTACTGAAAGGTCTACACAAATAGACAAGAAGGCAATAGAAAGGCCCAGTTTTTGTGATGGTAGATAAACATAAACCTAATGCTGTATCTTGAGAACATAAAAAACATATTTTATACTCATCACAGTATATCTACTTAAGGAACATTTATAAAGCAGGAAAAAGAGCTATTACAATCACGCTTTTGAAAAATATTTAATGATGGTTGGAAAGATCATAATTGTAATACTAAGTAAAAAACTTAGGATACAAAATGTTATATACAATACAATATTACCCCCAATTATACAAAAAAGTATTTTTATAAGAAAGGTAACAAAATACATCAAAATGTTTACAATAATTATGTATGGCTGTTGGGATATGATTGGCATTTATTTATTTGGTTTTGTTGTTTTTACATTTTTACAGCTTTTACGATGGCTATGAGTGATTTTTACAATCAGAAGAAAGGTTATTTTTAAAAGAAGAGGAATTCTGTTTTCGATACTTTATTTGCCTCATGCAGATGTCTGACAACAATATCCTCATTGTTCTCTTGAGTTGTAATAAAAAGACATTTCAGGATTTTGTCATTTCCCACTAATTCCCTATGCCTTTTAAGGAACCAAGCAAGGTGTACTGGTTTCAGCCATTTGATAAATTACGTTAAGTATGACAACCATAATTGTACGGGCTTTGCAAAGTTATTTATTTAATAAATCGTTACTGTAATGACTTTAGGGAACTACAAGCAGAGGTCAGGGCCAACCGCATGTTTGTCCCCTTCACAGTCATCCAAGTCTTCAGTTTAGCCAAAGTCACAAGCCCCATGTGGAGCATTAAACCAGAAACCACTAAATACAATTATTTCACTCTTTCTCCTCATTCCCTTGCTTAAGCTAACCTTAGAGTTTGTTGGCAGGTGCAGAGTTACACATAAAATTCCAGATCCATAGCTCGGGAATTTAAACAGAAGGTGCAAAACATCACACAGAATCTGAGGCTATTCTCTCTCCTGCTTAGTGGTTCTTTTCTTTGTCAGTTTTCTTAGATGAATGGTTCTTAACCTTCCCTGGATCATAATATTCTCAGTCATTTTATGTAAACATTCAAGTTTCCCTAAATTCTTATATCAACAAATCCCTCCCCCAAATCTGTTACCAATGCACTGGATTTATTACAGAAAAGTGTTTCATGTTGGTCCCCTATGGGTGGCTTTAGCTCAGGCTCCATCTTCTCTCACCTTCCCTATGCCAGTTGCCTCCAAAGTGGGCTCCCTGTCCCTAGTCTCCTGAGTAACACCCAACTTCTACACCAACACACTGCAGCCATTTTCCTGAAAACAGACGTGTCCACGCCCTCCCTCTCTTGAAGCTATTCTTGATGAAGTCCCTTCCTTTATTTTCTGTGGCTAAGGGGAATGTGGTGGTGTTCTATCAACTTACAATATCACAGCCAGGCAGAGGAGGTCAAAGAATAGAGGACAATTTCACAATCTAAGTGAGCACGCCTTTCTTTTTATTCTCCCATTTAGGGCAATGATAGTTTGCTTGGGCTGTGTTTCAAATAGGAGAATCATTTACAGGGAGTCATTATGTGTCTCTCCAAGGATCGCTTTTCCTGAGGCAGAGCCATCGATCTACTCAGGGATCAGGCTCTGGAAAGTGAGCCACAGTGATGTCGGCCACATCTATGAACACACCAGGGAGCCCCAGGAGCCAGGTGGTAAGAAGTGTCATAAAGGGGGTTGGAGGAGGGTAAGCTCTGGGAAGAGAAGAAGAGTGGAGAGATGCTCATGTTTTAACAATGGTTCTCCAACTTGGCTGCACATCAGAATCACCTGGGAACTTTGAGAAATCCCCACACTCAGGCCCACCCAAACCTATCAAATCAGTCTCCGAGGTGGGAAGAGGTACCCGAATTCCTTTAAATCTCCAAGGTGATGGCACTGTGTGGAAGGTTTGAGAGCCAGTGACTTAGAAGATTTGGGTTTGCCAGGAAGGTTTCTGGAGGAAGCCTGGGTGCTGACCCTTTTATCCCAATTGGTTAGAGTGGCAGATGAAGCTCCACCCATCTAGTGCTAGATCTTCTGGAAATTTATTTGTAAAAGCCACCCATTATTCCTCTCCCCATTTGGCAAAAGCATTTTCATCCATTTTCTCTTTGACACCCATTACATTTTAAAAAATTATCTAGACTTATACTAGGCAGTGTGTAGCAAGTCCAGCTTGCTCTGCCACTAGGGAACTGGATGGCAGGACTCAGTTCTTTTCCAGGGAAGCAGGAAAAGTTAGAATAGGCCATCTTCAAGTTACCTTCATGTCTTTACTTTTAGAATTTAGTCCTCTACAGCTCAATCGCTAGTTTTCTGAGGCTGTTCTGAGCCGCCTCTGCCCACATCCTTCTGGTTGATCTGTAACCACAGCTTCATGCCTCATGGTGCCTACTTCCTGCTGGGCGTCCACAGGACTGGGGTGCTGGGCAGGGAGGGAGAGTGAGGATGGAAAACCAGGACAACCAGCAGCTCTGAATCCCCTAAGGGTGGCATTCGTTTTTGAGGAACCGGCCACCCCTCTACACAGCAGCTGAGGTTTCAACTCCCCTAGCCTGCTGGAGGCTGTAAGGCAGGGTGTGATCAGCCTTTACTGGAGAACATGAAATAGCAGGAAACGTCACCTACAAAGGCACATTAATCACATTAGCTTGGAAAGCTATCATCTGGGATTCAAAGTCACATGTGTGAACATGGTATTTCTAGGCAGCCAGTTTCCACAGCCCTGCTGCCCATGCCTTTTGTTTCAGAAGACAAGTCTCTGCAGCTCACTGCTGCTGGAAGGAAGACTCACATGATCACATGTTGTGCACACACTCATGCACATTCATAGTAAAACCAGTGAGCTCAATGCTTTTGGCTAGACTGAAGTCAAGCTTCTGAAAATATAAAATGGTTGTATTTCTGGGCCAGTGCTGACGCTGGAGGTGGCATGTTGATGAGGCCAGGAAGTTATTCTATTTTCTGGCGAGAGAATACTTGCCCTGTTCTTTTATTTGTTCCTATAAAAGATGCAGCCATTGTGCACATTTAAAAAATTACATTTGGGCTTTGTGGCAAGACAAGAAATATGTAGATATTGGTCACGCCCCTGATTCCCGACATAGAGCTCCTAAAACCCTTGTAATTTCCTGAGTGACAAGGGTGCTAGGAGACTATTTTGTCCCAATATTCAGTCTCTGACCCAGTTCCTAGCCCAGAGCTCTTAAATCCCCTGGAATTTCCTGGTTGATAGGAGCATCTTTCATTCTAACAGGGTGGCTCTTGGTGGACTCCTGCATGGAGTTTATCACCAGAAAGACCAAGCCATGAGGAGAAGCTGGGAACTTTCAGCCTCACTCTCCATCCTCTGGGTAGAGGAGTGGGGCTGAAGATTTAGTCAAAAATTGATCATGCCTATGTCATGAAAAATCTGCATTATAGATTTTTCTATGTCTGTAAAAATCCCTCAAGTGTAGGGTTGAGAGCTTCCAGATTGATGAATGCATCCACACACTGGGGGTGGTGCATCTCAGCTCCACGGAGACAAAAGCGCCTGTTCTTGGGACCCTTTCAAACCTTGCCCTCAGTGTCTCTTTGTCTGGTCGTGTACGTGCATCCTTTGTAACATTCTTTATAATAAACTGGCAGGTGAACATAAGTGAGCATTTCTTTGACTTCTGCAAGCTGTTCTAGCAAATGATCAAAACTGAGGAGGGGGTTATGGGAACCTCCTGTTTGTAACCAAGTCAGACAGAAGTTGTGGGTAACCTAGAGACCATCACTTATGATTGATGTCTGAAGTGGAGTGAGGAGTCTGGAGGTACCAAACACTTAACCTGTGGGATTTGTGCTAATCCCAGGTAGATCGTGTCAGAATTGGATTGAATGACTGAACAGCCAGCTGGTGTCTGAAGAGAATTGGAGAACTGGTTGAGGTGGGAAAACCCCACACACAATTGGTTACGGAAGTGTTCTGTGTTAAGTGTGAATAGAAAGAAGGAAACAGGAGTGTTTCTTACAGGCTTACATTTAAGGAATTATTCTTCTTGAAAATGATATTGAAGTCAGCATTGTGTGGGAAAGTCTGGAACATAAAGTGCTTCTGAGCCAGGATCCTTCGTATCATGAAAGTGATGCACTTTTTTGGGGGGGGCAACCACTTTTAGATGAGGGTCTTAGGGGAGACTTTATTTTAGAGCCATTTGTGGGCACGTGATCTTGACTTTCATGTCTCTGACTGGGCAGGAACCGAGCTACTGAAGGAGCCTCAAGGAAAAGCAAAGTTGAAAGCTCTTAGGCTACATCAAAGAAGTGGGGAGGACACACAGCCTTCTTCCCTCTGGGAGACAAGGGCACCAGAGGTCTCCTTGCATTACAACAATTCATATCTATTTCATGAGGATTAAGAGGGCATTTTGTCCATGGGGGATGCTAAAAATATACTTGTAGGAAGAAAGGAAAATGGGGGCAAGGGAAGATGTGATAAAAGGAAAAAGAGAAAAAGGGATAATTCAAAGTACTTGAAATAAAAATTTTGGTTAGCTCAAAAAAGAAGTGAAATAGAAAATCTAGAGAGCAACAGCACAAAAGAGAAAACAAGCAAATATTCCTGGATCTTTCTTTCTCACTGTATCACCCTGAGTACATTATTGAACTGTTCTGAGTTCCACTATCCTCATCTGTAAAATGAGTCTCTCTTTACAGGAATTTTGTGAGGATCAACAAACCGAAAAGCTTCTGTTGATTCATACTGATGCTAATGCCAAACACCATGCACACTGACCACAGCCCAGGAACTTTCCTCAGAGCTTCACATGAAAATGATCTCATCTAGTCCAAAACAAAACTGTGAAGGAAGTTCCTTCCTCATTTGAAAGAGAAGACTGAGGCCCAGCCCCTCAGCTCAACCAACAGGTGGCATGCTTGGATTTGAACCTTGCTAGTTGCTCTTGCTCCAGGGTCTGGGTTGGGTCCCTCCCTTCCTCACCATTCTATGTTGCAGTAGCTCCTTTTTATTTTTTGTTTTTTAAGAATGAGTTTCGCTCCGTTGCCCAGGCTGGAGTGCAGTGGTGCTATCTAGATTCATTGCAACTTCCACCTCCCCGGTTCAAGTGATTCTCGTGCCTCAGCCTCCCGAGTAGCTGGGATTACAGGTGCATGCCACCATACCCAGCTAATTTTTGTATTTTTAGTAGAGATGGGGTTTTATCATGTTGGCCAGGCTGGTCCTGAATTCCTGACCTTAAGTGATCTGCCTGCCCTGGCCTCCCAAAATAGCTCCTATTTTGACTGTTTCACAGGTGAGATGCTAATTCTGACAATTCAAAAGAAGTCTGGTTGGCTTAAGTGGGCTCTGTGCAATTTGGGAAGTATCACTGGATTTGACTTCTCCAGGCTCAGTTCATTGTTAGCAAACATAATTGAGACACACTGAGACCTTGTGATCCAGCCTGAGAACTGCAAACATTAAATTCACAAATGTATTTCAAAGTTCAAATTTTACATTAGTAAAACAAGGAAATGTAAGTGTCCTAGCACAATGTCAGCTTTCCAAGAATGAATGCTTTTATCGGTGGGGAAAATTGGCCTTTTGGGTCATCTTACTTTAGCTCTTCAAGGAAGTACAACTATATAAAACTGACCTTATGTTGTGATATTGAACAGCTTGGCTATGTAATATTTTAAACCAATGTTTAAAAATAATCCCATACAACAGGAACTGATGCAATCCTAAGGGGAAAGAAAGCTTAGAGGCGTGTCTGGCTTCCTCTTGGTTTGAAACAGACAGGCAGATCTTGTCTACTCTGGTGGGTTTTCTAGCCTTAGGACATTATGCAAATGGACCAGGACTATCTATCCTGAGAGGGAAAGCGGTTCACTGGAAACGTCTTGGCAATCGCAGATTCTTCCAGATGCCTGCCTGAGAATGATTTTCTTACATTGAGAATTTCTTTCCAACTGGGCACAGATGACAGAAGTCTGGACTTGTTTGGAAATATGATCCTATCAGTTCTCAGATATTTTTAGAATATCTACCCAACCCCAGCCTTTCAGCACCCTTACAATGATCATACTGATTTTATACTTGTAAGTTTTAGTAAGTTAAAAATAGAAAGGACTTGAAACCCTTATTGTGAAATTTGATGTTTATTCCTGGTATCTCCTAACTTGGGTTAACATGAATTCTGATGAGAATAATTAAAAGTGAATAGTTTAACCATTTCTAGAAGAGTATTCATTTATTAAACATGCTGCTAAATGTGTCTGATCTCACAGAGATTTATTCCTCTTTCTCTGTATTCCTCTTTCTCACGCACACATACACTTACAAGTTCAGACTATCTTTTTTTTTTTTTTTGCCATTTTCTTGCTGCTGCCTTGCAGTCCTAATAAAATAGTTTATTAGGCTGAATTTCTCTGGAATCAATGTTGAGCTGAGAACTGACTTGAACATGAATCATGATAATGTATCTTACTGTTTACATAGCAATGAAGATTATCAGGATGAATGGAGAGGAGCCAACCACCCTCTTTATTCATCACAAAGTCATTCAGCCCTGTTATTTCTCATGCTGAGAGATGTATTGGTAATTATTGCTGCAGATAAGTTGTCTTGAAGGGAGCAAAAACTTTCAGGAATTGAGGTGTTTCTGAACAAGAGAAAACAGATATGTCATTAACTCTGATACTGAATTATATACAAGAAATGCAAAAGGCTCATAAGCACTTAGAAAAACAGTAATCAGTGTGTGCTGATTTTCTCAGCCACAGTGTACCTTTTCTTTCCACCACACATTTCCAGGGTAATTTGCAGTATATTTTCATGTTTAACATTGGGAAAAAGTGTGTTGTGGGTGGTGGGGACATGTCTTAGCATATTTTAAGACGGTTTATTTGGGCTTTTTTTTTTAACCTAATAAATCCAGTTCATGTGCACACGACACCACTCATGTTTGCTGCTTTCAAAGTAAATTTCATTTTAGAGTTCCTCCAATCAGTGGAAACATTTGAAAAAAAATAACATGAAAGTTTTGAGCCCAGGCGAGTTTTTTTTTTAATTGATCTTAGGTCACTGCGTAGATAATAGGGATACATTTGCTTATGAAGATGGGATGTCGACTGTCCAATACGGTCATCCATCAAATGTCTGGCTCAGAATCAAGACACAGACCCTTCCATCTCCCCAGCAGACCTGTAGCAACCCAGATGGTGTTCTTGGACTATTCTATAAATGTTTAATTCATAGAAGTCTACTGATGATCTACTAAAGTGGCCAACCTTGGAATTTGGTGTGTAATTTCTGCAGGCCACAATGAATAATTTCTGACAGAGGTTGTTGTGTTGAAGGAGAAAGGGCAAAGGAAATAGTTCCGAACAATTAGTCGGTTAAGTTACTTGGTTCCCATTTTGAGATTGAGAAATAATTTCTTAAATTTTTCTCTGTCCCATTCCCTCTTTGTGACCTAAAAAACCTCCCAATAGCCAGAGAATAAAGACAAAAAGCAAGAGGACTCCTTGAAAGTGCTCCCCCAGAGCAATTTATCAATTTGTAAATTAGTAGGAGGCATTTGTGCTTTGCCTGACGTTGAGAAACAGGGACCAGATGTTGAGCCAGGGTTTGCGCTCAAGTGCTTAGCTGGCTGGATGTGCACTTTCCGTTGAGTCCAAAGGCAGTCTACCTGGGGGAGTGACCAAGTTTACTGCTCAACCTTGAAATCTATTTGAGAATTTATCGGAAAGACCACGGACAAATACACTACGTCTGAGAAGCCGTTCCTGTACAGTAGGTTGGAAAGACACAACTGGAATTCATTTTCCATGATCTGACCATTTTATACACCTTCCACCATGAATAGGAATTTTCAAAAATCATCAGCTACTTCCAACTGCACGACTGTGCAAAGGCCTTGCTGCCAGCACTGAGTATGGGTGTGAGTGCCCAAATAACAGTATTCTAATCCCAGATCTGCCACGAATTCACACTGACACTTGGCCAATCTCTGATTGTCTTTGGCCTCGTTTCCTCAGCTGTAAAAATGAGGAGGCTGGACTAGAAAGTTCTGCTCTTGCTCTATGCTTCCAGCATTTCCTACCTTCTATTACACCAGCCAAGAATTCTTGACAAAAGCCCAGTGCTCCGGCTCCCCTATTTCCAGTGGCTTCTTTGCCTTTCCATTGGAAATCTTTGGCTTTTAAGCTTGAAACAGCATACCAAATCATAATGCTGCGGGATCATCCAAATTCTCCATCTCTCCTTATTGCCTGCAGAAAACAAACTTCCTCCATTGTCACATAAATTCCCATGAACTGACAACCCCACCCCTAGCTTTCCAACCTTATCTTTATTCTTTGTTCTTCCAGACTGGCCTGCTCATGTTGCCCCAAGCACGTTACAACATCGCTGTCTCTGCCTCTTTGATTTCACTACTCTCTGATCCTGGTATCTTTTTTCTCTTCTTTTCTCAACCCTGTAAGGCAGCACTCTGGGTCTCAGCCCCACGTTGGCTTCAGTAGAGCTGCCGTTGACTTATAATCCATTGATTTATAATCCACTTCCAACTTTTATTCAAGCAAAAAGATTCAAGACAAAAGTTAGTTTGGAATTCAGTAAATACAATGATCATGGACAAGTACCATCTACTGGCTCTTTCCCAGGAACCCTACACAAGAAGCCAGAAGATAGTTGATGGTTCCCAGAATCTAGTGCAAAAATCGTGAGAAACCTTTGGGAAGATGAAATAGAGTGGTTCCAGGTGCAGTGGCAAAACACAGAGTGAGAGAGAGCCTGGTATTGAGGGTTGGATTTTGAGAAAACTTTTTAGTTATCTCTCTCCACCTCCTGCCCTCCCACTCACCCACATTACTACTCATGCTTTTATGGAGAAATGGATGGTAAGGAAAACTGCAGCAGCAGCAGCTTAGAGCCAGCCAAAAGCAAGAGGTGAAAATTAGGGAAGGCCCAGAGACTGGCTGAATAAAGCTTGAAAGAGTAACAACAGTGAGAGGATCAGGAGGATCCTGAGAATTCTTTTTTCCTTCATCCTGGATACCATTTCTCAGTTTGCAGTTGTGTTCCACGGAGAAGATCTTAGAAGACAGATCTACCTATCAGGAGGTTTACTTGTGGCAAACAAGTGGGGAGGAGTTGATGAATCCAATTGTGAAGCCAGAAGATCCTTTTAACACCATATACTTTCTACCCATTCTGAAATTCAGAATGTATTTAGAATGAGAAGCATTTACTTAGGGGTATGGCCTTTTTTAAAAATCAGATTTACTGAAGTATAATGTATATAAAATTTACTTGTTTTCAATGTTCAGCTAAGTGAGTTTTGACAAGTGGGTGTATTAGTGTAGCTACCATTAAAATCAAGACACAATAATTTTTTCAGTTCAAAAAGTTCACTAATGACCCCTTACAGAATTCCCCTACCAATACCCAACCCTGCTACTTTTCCTCGGAAAAACAGATCTGTTCTCTATCATCATCGCTTTGCCTTTTCTACAATTTTATGTAATAGAATCATATAGTAGTGAAAGAAGTAACTTATTTCACTGTGTGATGCATTTGAGACTCATCATGGCATTGAATGTACCAGTTGTTTGCTCCTATATATTGCTGAGGGGTATTACATTGCATGAATATCCCCCAAAGTGCTTAGTCATTCACTGGTTGATGGACATTGGAGTTGCTTATAGTTTTTGACTATTATCAATAAAGCTGCTATAAGCACTCATGTATAATGTTTTCTTTTTCTTCAGTAAATACCTAGAAGTAGAATTGCTGGGTCATATGGAAAATGTATGTTTAATTGTATTAGAAAGTGCTAAACTGATTTTCTAAAGTAACTGTACCATTTTGCAGTCCCAGCAGCAATGGTTGAGAGTTCCTGTTGCTCCATATCCTAGTCAATATTTGGTATGGTCAGTTTTATTTATTTTTTTTAACTTTAGACATTCCAGTAGTATGTATTAGTATCATATTGTTTCTACTTACATTTCTTTAATAACTAATGATATTGTGCATCTTTTTGTGTGGTTTTCTTTTTGCCATCATATATTTTATTTGGTAAAATTTCTGTTCAAATATTTTTTCTATTTTTATTGGGTTGTTTGTCTTCTTATTTTTGAGTTCTAATAATTCTTTCTATATTGTAAATATAAGTACTTTGTAATGTGTATGTTATTCAAACATTTTCTCCCAGTCCGTGGCATGCATTTTTATTTTCTTATCAATATATTTCAAAACTTTGAAGTTTTTTATTTTGATGAAGTCCAATTTCTGTTTTTTCTTTTATGTTTATACTTTTTTTGGGCCATATCTAAGAAATATTTGCCTAATTTCAGTTATAAAGATTTTCCCCTATATTCTTTTCTAGAAATGTTATAGTTTTAGATTTTATATTTAGGTATTTGACCCATTTTGAATTAATATTTTATATGGTGTGATAAGTGTTGAAACTCATATTTTTCTATATCCAGTTATTACAGCACCATTTGTTGAAAAACAAAACAAGACCCCGTTCTTTCTCCATTGAAATACCTTGGCAGCTTTGTGTATGGTCTATTTCTAGACTTTCTATTTTGTTCCAATAGTCCCTATGTTTATCCTTAGACAATGACCAAATTGTCTTGATTATTGTAGCTTTGTTTTAAGTCTTAAAGTTAGGCAGTGTAAGTATCTCAACTTTGTTCTTTTTCAAAATTGCTTTGACTATCCAAGCTAGATTTTTTATCTTTCATATAAATTTTAGAAGCAGTTTGTTAATTTATATCTTAAAGCTTTTGAAATTTTGATAGAAATTATATTCAATCTGTAGGGTCAATTTGGGGGGAAATTGATATCATAACAATGTTGAAGTCTTCCAATGCATGAACATGGTATAGCTCGCCATTTAAATTAAGTCTTTAATTTCATTGGTGATTTTTTTATAGTTTTCAGTGTATAGGTTTTTGATCTCTTTTGTCAAATTTAGTCCTAAATATTTCATGTTTTGTATGCTATTGGAAATGCATTTTGAAATTTTGATTTCTAATTTTTTGTTGCTAGAAGATAGGACATGCAGGCAGATTAGCACAAAGGACTGACATTTTTAGTGTTTGAAATAACTGACTGCAGAGGGTCTAGAGCATGTATTCTTAATAGGAATAATATAGCTTTTGGGATATATGATACTAAAAGGATACAAGTACTTTTTTGGCAGTTAATCTCTCTTAATTTTTTTATATTGATTACATTCTGGCTTAGTAATAGATTTAAATAAGACCTAAGTCAAGATTGCATGATTTCAGAAAAGATCAGTTAATACAAATTATAAACAAATTTTAAATGTTGAGCAGCAGGAATTTTAGGTTGGTGAATGCTGGATTTTGTTATATTCCTTTAAAGAATGTTGGACTGTGTTCTTCCTACAGTTACATGACTGGAAGATCAGATTGATCCTTTTGAGTCTTGCTTTTCAGGCTTATCAGGGTAGATCCAGAGCAGCATTTACTCTAAAGCTAATAGCCTCAATACTAAGGTGTGGCCCTTCTAAGGACTCTTTCTATCCAGTGCCCTCTGTATTATGAGGTCTCTCATAATTGGTAGAATTGCAGACTCTCCCAAGCCCTGTGAGAACTCCAGGAATTGTTTAACCTGTTACTTCTCAGTGGTTCTTTTTCTGGTGTTGTGACTTCTCCTTCCATGTACACTCAGATCGCAATCTAGCCAAAGACACCAGGGGACTCCTCTGTTCTCGTAAGGCCTCACTCCACGTAGCTGCCTGTGCTCCAGGCATCCACCCAGACAATTCTAGGTGCTTCTGCTTTCTCAAGCTCTGATCTCTATCTCCTCACTAGGTGAGACTGCTGGGCTTTATTGGGTTTCCCTCCCTGCCGTGTAGCCCAGAAACTGCTGCCGGGTAGTAAGCTGGTACAATGCAGGGCTCACTTCATTTGTCTTTGTTCTCACTGGAGTCGTAGTCTTGTGTTGCCTGTTGTTCAATGTCTGAAAACAGTCGCTTAGTAGATTTTGTTTTCGTATTTTCTAATTATTTATGGTAGGAGGGCAATTACCAACTTTGATAGAACCAAGGAAGTATGAGCTCAGAGGAAAAGATAATGACACATTTAAAGAGTGCAAATACCATAAAGAAACACAATACACTGAACAAATTATACCAGACAAATAAGAATTAATTGAGCAAAAACAAACAAACAAAAAACAATCAAATAAGCTTTTACATAGCTTCGAGTAGCCAAGAAAGGATATTCAAACCATGAAGGTAGAATAATAATTTGAGAAGAAGCAATTGAAGTTATTGGGTTTGAGAAAAACCATTTGGCTGCTTTTGGAAGTATTGCAGAGCAAATACGTGGAAAAACTCCCCATGGAAAGCATCTAGATGCTGGATATATTTTTAAATGTTTTAAAATACAATACTGAATTCATAAGTAAGTCTAGCCTATACTCCCTGCCTCCCTCAACAAATAGGGTTGAAACAAGTATAGTCAATGAAGCTGGAAATGAAGGCTTCCCTCATTAGGATATAATCTCTGTGAAGCAGGAATTTCTGATTATTTTATTTCCTGATAAAGCACAGCTCCTGGAGCAAAGCCTGGGACAAGGTAAGTGCTGAGTACATATATGTTGAATGAATGGATGAGTGAATGAAGGAATATCCTGGAGCAAATGGTTATCCAAGGTCTTAGAACGTTGAGTATGAATAGCTTGTCAAATAGGGAGTAGAAGACTAGGCCAATAACTGGGAACCTGGAAGTGTTTTAGGAGCTGCCCACCTTACCTCTTCTTATGAAGCCACCTTTCAAAGTGTCCATGTTCTTAGTGAATTGTAACCTTTAAAAAAAAAATCGGGCCAGGCACGGTCACTCACTCCTGTAATCCCAGCACTTTGGGAAGCTGAGGCAGGCGGATCACTTGAGATCAGGAGTTCGAGACTGGCCTGACCAACATGGAGAAATCCCCGTCTCGACTAAAAATGCAAAATTAACCAGGTGTGGTAGCACATGTGTGTAATCCCAGCTACTCGGGAGGATGAGGCAGGAGAATTGCTTGAACCCAAGAGGCAGAGGTTGTGGTGAGCCGAGATCGTGCCACTGTACTCCAGCCTGGGCAACAAGAAAAAAAAAAATCCACTTGCCTAAGACAAAAGAGTCATTTAGGAAACATATTTGTCTCCAGCATGAAGACAGAAGGGATAAAACCAAGTCATAATCCCCTGAGAATTTGCAACTACTGGTCTTTTTTCTTGCTTCTGGTGTTGAGTTTAGACTTCCTGAATGGTCAGAGAAACATTAATCTTAAGTAAAAATAAAATGGTTCCAAGTTGTAGCAATCTAAGACATCCAGCAGAATCAAATACAGATTCTCTTTGGTGGAACCTTCCTAGAGTCGGGTCCTTCAGGTCTCCTACAGATTAAATTCAGCCAAATAAGAGTTCACAATTAAAAATATATACATATACAAAAATCATGAGGAAGCAGGCTTCCCTGAATAAGAGTCAGAGGGAACAACCCAAAATAGATTTAGACTCCAAAAGCTTCAGATCCTGGGATTATCTGAAACAAAGTAGAAAATACTTTAATCAAAAATAAAAGATCAGATCAAAAATGAACAAGAAAAAAAATAGACTGTTACATATAGTCAGATTGATCTGAGAAAGAAGCAAATAAAAATTCTAAACATGAAGACAAAGAACTACAAATTTGATATTTTACATGCAGCTAAACAATTTTAATATAAGAATGAATAGATATTCTCAATCGCGTAAGTCTTCATAATTTGTAACGTACACTGCAATTTTGTAAAGAAGTACCCCAGCAAAGTAAAGAAATAAACTCATGAGGAAGCACTGAGATATAGAAAGAAAGGGTGAGTCAATAACTTAGAAAAATCATATCATTCGGGATATATTGGATTAAATAAAATGTATCATTAGAATTAATTTTACCTGACATTTTTGTCTTTTGT
Source organism: Leontopithecus rosalia (assembly GCA_028533165.1). Classification (NCBI taxonomy): domain Eukaryota; kingdom Metazoa; phylum Chordata; class Mammalia; order Primates; family Cebidae; genus Leontopithecus; species Leontopithecus rosalia. The sequence goes on from JAPYYA010000839.1 coordinate 28,110, forward strand.
CTACTTTAAATTTTAATGTAAAACAAATGCTGCTACCAGAAAATGCAATAGGACAAAACCAGAAAGAAATGTGAGAATTAATATGGAAAGGATAAAATTATCACTGTTTCCAGATGATCTTCATAGAAAATCAACCAGGCTCAATAAACAAACTATCAGCATATTTAGAAAGTTCATCAAGGTAGCTGAATACAAGGTCAATTTACACATATACTTTACCAGAAATAATCACCTAAAATATTTAATAGAAAACAAGAGACATTTACAACAGCAACAAGATGATAAACTATCCAGGAATTAATCTAATGAGGAGGGTAGAACAAAAACTTTATGCAAAAAATATTTTTAACTTTATAAAAGAATGTGCCGTAAGACCTATAAACAGAGAGAGAGTTTCAGCAAATCCAGGCAACAGATTATGATGGTTGTTACTTAGCTGGTACTGAAAAGTAATTTGATTCTGGACGTATTTTGACAGAAGAGCCTACAGAATTTCCTGATAGACAGGATGCGAAGCTTGAGAGAAAAACAACCAAAAAGGAGTTAAGAAAGGACCCAAGAGTTTTGTTTTGAACAACAGAAAGCATGTGCTTGTCTTTTAGGGGGAAGACTGTGCAGAGCTGGTTTGAAAGGAAGGATTGGAAGTTTGCTCCTGGACATGTTAAGTTTGAGGTATCTGTTGAACATCAAAATGGGGCGAAGATGCAGTGTGATATATGAGCCTAGAATTCAGGAGAGAGGTACAGGCTAGAGATGCATACCAGAGAGTCATCAGTGAGTAAATGGCGTTCTAGCCATGGGGCTGGCTGGCCTTTCAAAGGGAGTGAATACAGATAGAAAAGGTGACTAAGGATTGAGCTTTGGGCTCTCCAACATGGCCAGAGAGGGAGGAGGAAAATGAGAGTGAAACACCGAATGAATGTGTTTCATGGAGGAGAGTGGGAACAATCATTTTAAATGACAGGTTAAGGAAGATAAAGACTGAACATTGACCATTGGATAGAGCAATGTGGAGGTCATTGGTGAATTGAAAAGGAACAATGTACACTAGCAGATTCTGTCAGCTTTATTTTCAAAGGGTACTTGGTTGGGGCAAAACCACACTTCAAGGGAGAATGAAAGGGGAGAAATTGGCAACAGTGACTACAGACAATGCTTGGAGAAGTTTTGATGCAGAAAAAGAAGGGAAGTGGGGTATCAGGAGGGAGAAGGAGGGTCAGAATGGGTTGTTGTAGATGATAAAGAAGAACTGACAATATTCTTGTGTGATGAGTTAAATTTAGCAGAGGCAAAAGTTGATAACGGAGAAGGGAGGCAGCATTGGGTAGACAAGGAAGGTGGGATTGAGGGTTAGATGGAGAGGTTGCCCTTGGTGGGAACATGGAAAACTCACTTGTATGAATAGGAGGGATTTAAAGGACATAGACTCAGATGCAGGCAAGCTAATGGATGTAGGGCTGCAGAGTGGAGACATTCTCACAGTATTGCTTCTGTTTTCTCTGTGAAGTAGAAATCATGGTATGAGGAAGAAATGGGGGAGGGAATTTTGAGGAGAGAGCAGAAGGTATGTCTTTTAGACAAGTGGAAAAGTGTTTTACCTCATATCATACACACTAATAAATTAACTGGATTAAAAGTTTTGCTGTGAAAACCATTCTCATAACTGTTGCAAGAAAATGTAAGAGAAAACTTTAGTCACTTTGGGGCAAGTATAAATTTCTTAAGTAAGATCTTGAAAGTACCAGCGTTCAGGGGGAAAATGAATAGATTTGATGCAAAACTCCTTTGAAGACTTGTACAGGTTGAGTAGCTTTATCCAAAATGCTGGGGACCTGATGAGTTTCAGATTTTGAATTTTTTTGAATTTTGGAATGTTTGCATATAATGATATCTTGGGAATGGGACCAAAGTTTAAACATAAAATTCGTACGTATTTCGCATATTTATAATACATAAATAGTCTGAAGGTAATTTGATACATGATTTTAAATAATTTTGTGCATAAAACAAAGTGTGACCTATCAGAAAGCAAAGGCATGACTGTCTCGGCCGCCTCTGTGGACAATCTGCAGTTGTTTGGCATCACCATCATTCCTGACTCTGACTGTATGCAATGCTGATGAGCAATCATTCTCTCACACTTACCGACATACCATTATTACAGTGAGAGAATAATGTACAAGCGGCACAGTAGCATCACCAGACACCAGGGACAACTGTTGACAGCAACAGCAAGCAGCCTTTCAGTCTCTACCTCTGATGCCTTGCTCGGATCAAAAGTTCACTGTAACTGTATTTTATTTTGTTAGGTGAGGGAAACATTAGAGGCATTGAGGGACCAGGAAGTGGGTCCTCTAGGGATGGGGAGGCATTTTGCTGGGTGATTTTTCTAAATGTTTCCTCCAGAGTCATCTGCTTCATTATCTGCGGGTTTTGTCTTAGAAATCTCTTTTCTATTTATTTTATTATTTTATTTATTTATTTATTTTGAGATGGAGTCTTGCTCTGTTGCCCAGGCTGGTGTGCAATGGTATGGTCTTGGCTTACTGCAACCTCCGCCTCCTGGATTCAAGTGATTCTCCTCCCTCAGCCTTCCAAGGAGCAGGGATTACAGGTGTCCTCCAACATACCCAGCTTGTTTTTTGTATTTTTAGTACAGACAGGCTTTCACCACGTTGGCCAGGCTGGTCTCAAACTCCTGACCTTGTGATCCACCCGCCTCTGTCTCCCAAAGTGCTGGGATTACAGGCTTGAGCCACCAGGACCGGCTAGAAATCTCTTTTTGATTTTATAAACTGACATGATGTCATGTTCTATTCTGAATGTGTGCTGCCCTGGTCCTTCAATAAGCCCTTCACACGTCTTCACCATGCTGTCTCTAGGCACTTTTTCTGCAGCGTTAACATTGTCTTCATTCTCACTATTATCACCATCATCTTGATTCAGAACCAATTTTTCTACTTCATTGGTCAATGAACCAATAACTGGAGCGTCATTATCAGTGTTAAGATCTTCAATATCCACTTCTTTCAGCTTACTAATGGACTCTGAAGGCATATTTTTACTCTATGTAAGGAAGTCAGACATCTTTTTTTTTTCTCACTTGACATACAGAATCCTTCAAAGATACCACTTGTTCATCATCTTCATTAAACACAGTTACGGACCAGAGGTTGCATCAGGTATGCACGACTGTGTCTTTAGTCTCTGTTTTTTATGCATTGGCAATGGCATATATGGCATTCTTCATGTTAAACTCCTTTTGAAAACCCTCCACAACCATGCCTCCATTCACTGCTGCTGGCATGCTGTTCAAGAAAGCGTTTTTGTAGTCACTTTTGATTGTTTAAGGATTTTCTGGTCACAAGACTGAATTAATGATGTCATATTTGGAGGAAAGGACACAGCATAAGCATGATTTTGTTGAGAATTTCAGCTGGAGGATGAGCAGAACAGTTGTCAAAGGAAAAAACACAGTTTTGCAGTCAATCATCCAGTCCAGCTTCCCTGCAGTGGGCACAAGCCACAGGTATAAAATGTTTGTGAAATCAATTAAAAACTATGCCCCAGTGATCCATGTATTTTTGTTAGCATAACCATTGGACTGGTAAGAAATTCACTCCTTGAAAATAGCATGAATACAAATCTGCCCATCACAGTGAGTTTACACTTATGTGTGCCTGCTGCATTAGCACACCCCAGCCCGGGTATTCTGTCCTTGGCATCCTTTATTCCTGCCTCGTCAGTGGGAGTCCATGTCTTTCTGGGGCAATAACACCAAAATAATGATGTTTCTTCAGTGTTATAGACTTTTTCTTGCATCAGATTTTCATCAGCGATGATTTTGGCAAATCTGTCAATGAATTTCTCCACAACTTTGTGATCAGCAGTTGCTTTATCACCACAAATCTTTAAACATGTAATGCCACGTCTCTTCTTAAATTTCTGCAGCCAGCCTGTTGAATATTCACACTTCCCTTCAATTTTCAGTTTATTGTGATGGATCTTTGCATGTTTCATAATCAGCATACCATTAAGTGGCATGTGTTCACCGGGATGCTGACAGATCAACTCTTTCAACGCATGATCAAGACCTTGTGTTTAGCTTTACGCAGTGTTTTTCTATTTTATCATTAACTTCGGCGTATTACTCCTAGCATAGCATGGCATTAGTTTTATCCTTCTATTTCTTTAGATCACATGTTGCAGTCATTCCAACACCATACTCCCCTGTAAGATGTTTCACACACCATTGTCCAACAGTTTGACTTTTTTTTTTTTATTTTGAGACGGAGTTTCGCTCTTGTTACCCAGGCTGGAGTGCAATGGCGTGATCTCGGCTCACTGCAACCCCTCCTGGGTTCAAGCAATTCTCCTGCCTCAGCCTCTTGAGTAGCTGGGATTATAGGCGCGCACCACCATGCCCAGCTAATTTTTGTATTTTTAGTAGAGACGGGGTTTCACCATGTTGACCAGGATGGTCTCAATCTCTTGACCTCATGATCCACCTGCCTCAGCCTCCCAAAGTGCTGGGATTATAGGCATGAGCCACAGTTTGACTTTCGGTGCCATAAACATAAATACTTTCTCTTTTTTAAAAAATCACTGTTACATGCAGGGTTATCTGCAGGCCTTTTTTGACGTTTTCAGCAATATCTTTATCCCACAGAGTAGAGAATACTCTCACAGACACACACACACACAGAGTAAGGTAATGCACACAGGCCTTGGCCTCTGTGGGTCATTGAGGGGAACCTGCAGTCGGCATGTCTGGCCTGGATCAGTGCTATTTTATTACTGTTTGGGAGTGTCCTTGCATGGGGAATCTGGGGGTCTGCTGAAAAGATAGATGGCAGGTAAAGGCCTGGGAGGGTCTTTTTTCCCTTGGGGTCACAGAATAAACTAGGTGTCATGCACCTGTGTTTTAACTGTGACACCTCACTTGAGGTTGGGCATAGATATTTTCACTTGTGGTGTCACGTCGGTGCTCAAAAAGTTTCAGATTTTGGAACATTTCAGGTTTCCGATTTTCAGACTAGAGATGCTCAACCTATTTACTGTCGTCTTTCCTCAATACTTGTTTTCTTTGCAGCACACACTCCAAATAATCTCCTGTCCCTGCCCCTTCATCAAGCCTGACATCATGAAGGTCAGCAATGCCTCCCGCAGGGACAAATCTCAAGGGCAATTCTCTGCTCTGATTTACCTTCCCTGATAAGAGCTTCCAGTACGATGGGGCAGGTGCTTCTATGCAGACACTCCCTTGTGGGGAGTGGCTCTTGGAATCCCACTGCCTCTTGGCTTTTCCTTTACATCCTTAGCTGCCTTGGCTGGATCCTCCTCCCCTGCTTCGGACCTCAGAATAGTGAAGGCTTCCCAGTGGTGAGTCCTCAGATTCTTCCTCCAGGGTCCCTCACTTTGTAAGGGATCTCCTAGTTTTATGATTTCACGAATATTATCTGCTCACTAATGACTCCCAAACTTTTGATTCTGGCCACAGCCTCCTCCTTGGATTCCAGCTTCTGTATACACTCACCTCTTTAACACCTCCATTTCTATTACTATCAGGCCTCCCAAACTTAAACTCTTTAAAATCAAATTTCTTATTCCTTCCTCAAACCTGCCCCTTCCTAAGTGTTGCACATTTTATTATTGTTAACCTTGACTCCTCATCTTCCTCCCTCCAGTTCATATTTAATCCATTAGCTCTACTTTCAAAGTCTATCAGGACATGACCACTTCTGAATTTATCCACTACTCTCACCCTGGCCCAGGCCACATCGTATCTCTGCTCATGGCGAGTACTGCCTTACCTGTCGTCCCACAGCCATACTCCTCACTCCCTTCTTCTCTGCTTCCACATAGTTTAAGTACACAAGTGATGTGATATCATTCTCCCGCTCAAAACCCTCCAGTGGATTCCCAGCATTCTTAAAACAAAATCCAGCATCCTTACCTTGGCCTCTAGGGTTGCACATGATGTGGTTCTTGATCTCATTTCTTGCCCTTCACCCCTTCATCTTCCACCCTTTGGGCCTTCTGGCCTTTTTGCTCTTCTGAGAGCAATTGCTCAACTCAGGGCTGAATGAGCCCGTGGCTCTCTGCTTCGATGTCAAGTCCATGAGCAAGGTTTCCTGGCCCATTGCCCTATTTAAATAGCACCTCCTGTCAAATCTCTCTTCCTTTTTGTCTTGCTTTATTTCTCTTTATAGCTCTTATCATTGCTTGGGGGTGTGTGTGTATAATTCTTTTGGCCAATATCTCTCACTAGATTATACATTTCATGATAATAAAACCATCTTCTGTTTTCTTCACCGCTGCAGATTTATTGAATGCTAAAATGAATAAGTGAATTCAAATGATTACAGCATAGCAGATAGATCATACAAACATTGTGTTAAGTGAAAAATTAAGAAATATAATGAAAATTGCAATGCAATACTCATTATGTAAGATATAAGCACAAGCTTCAAGGAAATTCAATGAGGAAAGGAAAGTCTTTTCAACAAATGATGGTGGAACAACTAGATAAGTATATGGAAAGAAAAATAAACTTTGGCCCTTATTTGTATTATACATAATGATACATGGGTGATAGGTTTAAACATGAAAGTCTGAATTATAAATCTCCTAGAAACAAATATGGGAAATTACATTCATGAGCTTAGAATTTAGGCAAAGATTTCCTGGCTAGTACCAAAGAAAATGCTAATTGTACATGAACAAACAAAAACAATCCCTGATACAACAGACTTTATGAAAATTTAAAATGTCTGGCTTATCAGAAGACACCAGTAAGAAAAGGTAATACTGGGAGAAAATGGACTGGGAGAAAATATTTATTGTACATAGATCTAAAATATGTAAAGAACTTCTAAAAATCAACAATAAAAATAAAGCAATGCAATTTTAAATGGGAAAAGGATCTAGACTCTTTATTAAAGAAGAAATAAATAACCAATATGCATATGAAAATATACTCAGTATCAAAAGTTGTCAGAGAACTTAATGAGATACTCTTCTAGACCCCAAGAATGAAATGTGTAATAGCGTGAACACTGTGGGGTGCAGTTTTCCAGTTTCTTATGAAGTTAAACATATACCTTCCTAGTGAACGAGCAATTCCATTCCTGGGCATTTACCCAAAAGAAATGGAAACCCATGTCCACCATGAAGACTTGTGCAGAAACATTCAGAGCAGCATTAACCAGGATGGCCAAAAAGTGCCGCCAGCCCAACTTCATCAACTGTTGATGGATAAAGTACGTTCGTTCACACAATGGAATACTGCTCTGCAACAAAAAATGAATGAACTACATGGACAACTTAAAAACGTTATATTAAACGAAAGAAGCCAGACGTAAAAGGCTGTATGGTTCCAGTTCAGCAACAGGCGAAATGCACATAGAAATCTGAACAGTGGGTGCCTCTGGAGGGTGGGAGTTGACTGGAAGGTGGCACAAGGGGACTTCCCAGAGACATGAAAGTGTTCTGAATCTTGGTTGCGGTGGTGGTTATACTGGTATATACCTCTGTCAAAACACATCAAACTGTACAATTAAGATCTGTATATTTAATGAAAAAAACATATTCTTACAAAAATATATATAGAACAAGCCTATATTGATTGGAATCATTTTTATTTTCAGGGATCATTGCCTATCTAAGGATGTATAGTAAGTACTTTTGAAAGAGCCTTTTCTGGGGGAGGGATTATATGAGGATGGCATATAAAGCATATTGTAAAATAACAAAAGAACTCAGAAACTGATGAAGACGGCATGTCGTGAAATGAGGAGAGCCACTATCTGCAAAATTTGCACTGGAGATGAGAAAGGAAAGCACACAGGCAGGCGGGAAGAAAGGGAGGAAGATAGGAAGACAAGAAAGAAGGTGGGATGTGGGGAGGCAGGGGAGGGAAAATGGAAAAGGAGGTGTGTGGTGCAGACAAGTCAAAGAAAGGAGGGAGGAAGAGAGAAAGGAGAGAGAGAAGGAACAAGAGAGATATAATTAACTGAATGCTATCTGGAGATTGCCTTTTCTTTCATTCTATTTGTCCTCTCCTCTTAACCAGACCATAAGCCCTTGGGAGGGAGGCACTATGTTTTATAAGTCCTTGCACCTGCCGGTGGGCAGAACTTGTTGACTGGAGGGTTGGTTAACAGACAGCAAGAGAGTGCATATCAAATGCCAGGTGTGCATTTTGTAGCACAGACAGCCCTTTCATCCAGATTCAAGAGAGGAAAATCCTGGTGGAATTTTACTGGAAACACTTTAAAGGCTGGGGCCTTTGTGATTTCATCAGCTAGGGCTCCCACAGACCCCAGGGGGCTTTTTAATTAGTGGGAGGGGCCTCCAGGGTGCCTCAGTCTCTTCCTACGGGTGCATGGGGTGCTGATTTTAGCACACATGGTGTCCCTACTTTTTCTTTAGCAGGACTTACTGTGAACCAAGCCACCACTTGGCTCTTTCCTTCAGCGGGTCTCACCCAGGCCTGAAGCTCCCTGTGCTGGGAGAGTCACAGTTGTCCCCGGATTCTGGCAGCTCTATGCTCCCATTCTGCACCCATGAATTGGCTTTGCTCACTCCTGCTGTGGTTCAGTTCGGCTCAATAGTCACTTAGAGAGCCCCCAGATGCAGACCCAGGCTGGGGGCTGGGGTACAGGATGACTGAGTCATGGCCCTGCACTCAAGGGGCTTTGGTGTAGAGTGGAAGACATAAGCAGACAGAACTGTGAAAGGAGGCAGTAAATGCAAAAAGAGCCACCAGGGCTGGGAATCAGGTACTAGGCCCAGGCTGTGGTTCCAGGAAAGACTTCCCAGAGATGATGCCTGAGCCACATCTCAAAGCTCCTGCGGCTTTAAATTGGGCTGCTCTTTCTCCCTAGACATCCCAAGGCTCACAGAAACGAGATCCCAACAAGGGTCAGCCGTGCTTCTGGAAGGCCCTGCTCCTGGCTGCCAACTCTGCATGGGTATCATAAGGACTCTCTTGATAGGGGAGAGCGTTGTTTCCAACATACTCCAGATCTCCCTTCAAGCCCAGCATGTGCTACCGGGAGCCACAGGAACAAAAGGGTTTCAGGTTACAGTTCCAGTTCCTACGAGCTGGGTGACCGTGGCAACTTGGTCGGCTCTGTCTGCATGATTTTCCCCATGTCTAAAGTGAGATCAGTGACAGCCTCCTCAGAAGATGGTCACGAGGATTAAGTGGGTAATGGTTGTACAGCTCATAGCCCGAGGCTGGCACCTTGTGTGCCGTAACCACCATCTTCCCATCTTCCTCTTCCTCCTTGGGGGCAGCAGCTTTCCAGCTGTGCTTCACGGAAACCACAATTGCAGTTGGTTTGCTTGCTGGCAATCACAGGGTATCTGCAAAAGGAACTAGGCTTCCGCATCTTGGTGAAAGCAGAATTTTCATCTTTTAAGCATCTGTGCCGACATTATTTATGAATCCAATTTCTCTTTTTATTCTATCTGCAAATTACATTCTTATCATCATCCTGTAGAGGTAAATTTATTCCCAAACATAATCACAGATTACCAAAAATAAAAAAGCATAAGTATTGACATCCATGGATAGGGAACATATTACATTTGCCTTACAATGACAGATAAATGTAATGAGAATGAGAGAGAGGGGACAGATGATATTATGTCTCCCAAACCTCTGTCCCAGCCACTAAGACTTTGATACTTATTCACATCAACCTCACCTTAATATCTCTCTGTTGAAATGCTTTCTAAAACCCTGACTCTCTGATTCCAAAATATAAAAACACTAGATACTCCAGCTCTGGAAAACCAATTCACTGAAAGTCAATTCATCTAAGAATACATTTCCATAATCACCAATTCATCAAATTTTCCAATGTATAAAGTATTCCTTTCAGTTGGTTATGAAGTTTATAGCAATTCATTCAGATGCATAGCCAGGTCCAAGAGAGCCATGGGAAGTCAGGACTGCAGGGATCTGGGGCCCTCAAGTCCTCCTTTGCTTTTTATAGTCCTCCTCTGTCTGCCTCCAGAATCGATTATCCCCAAACTTAATAGCTTGAAAGAACAACAAATACTTATTATCTCCTATGATTTCTGTGGGTCGGGAGTTCAGGGGCAGATTAGCTGAGTGGTTCTGGCTTGGAGTCTCTTATAAGGTCACAGCTAAGGTGACTCCTCATTTGAGACTGGAGTTGGAACATCTACCTCCAGATGGGTACTCATCGGCTGTTGGCAAGAGGCCTCAGCTCCTTCCCATGTGCTCCTCCCCTAGGCCTGCTTGAGTGTCCTCCCAACATGGCGTCCTCCTCTCCCAGTGCAAGTGATCCAAAAGAGCCGGGGGAATCTGCTATGTTATTTCTGCACTATCCTCTTGGTTATACAAGTCATCCCTATCCAGCATGGAAGAGGATGACACCAGGAAGGGAAGACCCAAAGGTAGGACTCATTGGAGTTTGGCAACCAAACTGCCCCTCTTTGACCCTCATACTCCTCCTTCTCTGTCTCTTAGTCTTCTCCTCCCTCTGCCATTCCAAATTGATTGCTAGAAATTTTATAAAAAACTAAAACAGGTTGGGCACGGTGGCTTATGCCTGTAGTCCTAGGACTTTGTGAGGCCGAGGTGAGTGGATCACCTGAGGTCAGGAGTTCAAGATCAGCCTGACTAACATCTCTACTAAAAATAAAAACCCCATCTCTACTAAAAATACAAAAAAAAATCTTGACATAGTGGCTTGTGCCTGTAATCCCAGCTACTTGGGAGACTGAGGCAGGAGAATTGCCTGAACCCAGGAGGCAGAGGTTGCAGTGAGCCGAGATCATACCATTGCACTTCAGCCTGGGAGACAGAGTGAGTCTCTGTCTCAAAACAAAACAAAACAAAACAAAACAGAAACAAAAACAAAACTAAAACAAACATGTTTGGAGGATAAATTAGTCAATTCTGTAAAACTGGAGAAAGGGTTTTTATAAGGCTAAAATGTAGGTAAGAGAGAAAATGGCTTTACCAAGGACTAAAAAGAAATTAGTAAAAATTAAAAACTTCCCATGCCAAGCATTGAAATATTGCACAAGGCAAATATATTTAAATTCACTGAGTATGGCCAGAAAGCCTCTTCCTTCAAACAGACTTTTCGTAAGTCAGTAGAGTGGGCATTCCAAGAACGTATCCTTTTGCAAGTGGGCTTTTAGAGAACTAGCCTGCTGCGTAAAATTCTCCCTTTTTGGCTAAGAAATCTATATTGGCTGCCATATACCTTTTTCAGGCTCCTGTCAGGGAACATGGGGGTGCCTTGAGCGCACCACCTTCCCAGCCAGGCTTCAGCTCCCGACATGCCTAATCCTCAGCTCTGCTGCCTCAGGTCCCCTTGGATGAAGCAGTCTGCATTGATGGGTACCACAGATAATGTCAAAGCTGCAACTCTGACACAGGCATCGGATAATCCTTCTTCCCACAGAGGCTGGAGAGGCTGCGGGACCTGTCACACAGGCCACACAACAAAGGACCGAGTGAGGATTCAGACCTCGCTGTGTCTGATTCCCAGTCGCATCTAGCTGTCTCATCCCCTTCGCTTCTGACTCTGAGTGGGAGCATCGCCTCCTCAAACCTTCAGTCACCTGTTGCACCTCAGCCATGGAATTTCAGACACTCCATCCCCTGATGGAGGGCTGCATGACTCCCAGTGGGGGCTCCTGGTGGGCCTGCCTTGGAGAGACCCTTTCCCACCTTCCTTCCTGGGCCTGCAGTCCCCAGGACTGTGCCTACCTGTCCAGATGTAGTTATCAGGGGCGCCCTGGAGCCCTCAGGGGCCAGCCAATGGCCCAGGGAGTGACACATGGTACATTCCTCCCCTGTGCCAGGAAGGCCTCCTCAAGGTTGCACATGAGTATGAGCTGATCGCTGATCTCTGAGAGGACGGAGAATGAATAATTTCACAGAACTTTCAAGCCACCGAAGAGGAAAAAGAAAGAAAATCCTTTTCAACCTGCTTTCTTTCCTCCCTCTCCTTATCTACCTGCCTTCCTCTCTTCGCCTCTCTCTTTCTACCTTTCTTACTCTGGCTCCCCATCTTGCCACCTCGCAGTCTCCTGCATGTCTCTCTGTGTGGATCTGTCTCTTTTGCTCTTTCTCCTGTGTCTCTGTCCCTCTTGACAGAGCTTTTCCATTGAGGTTGGAGACTAGGTTAACTCTTCCTCTGGGTCCCTGACTCATTTCCTGGCAGCAGGAATCACCAACAGGTGGTAGCTGGAGAAAGAGGAGGTCATAGGAGTGACAGAAAACTGCCCAGAGTTGTTTCAGGGGCAGACCCGCTTCAGCCATCAATAGAATTGGGTGGCATACTTGGATCTGTGGGTCATTTCTGGGCTGACACTTAAGGTCATCCAGAGCGGAGAGAAGGGACTGTGAGCATAATGCTGAAAGGCTGAAGGAACTCACCTGCTGTCCTACCTCTTTGGCAGAAAAGCACTGGGTCTGATTTTCTAACAGGCTTAGTTGCCCTACAGAAGGGGACACGGCTTCATTAACGCCAATGCCAGGAGGCGTGAACGGCCATGGTGTGGGTAGCTGGCAACCCAGCGGCCACTCTTTGTTCACCGCCTGGAGAAATGGGCAGGGGAAACCCACATGTCCCAGGAGCATGTCTCAGGCAGCCAGTACCACCCCCAGGGCTCCGCAGCCAGGGGGTGCTGGGGGGCACTTGCCCCGAGCTCCTTTTGAACCTTGTTTCAAAAGGAGGGGTGCAGCCCCTGGGTGTCCTTGGAAAGCACAGGTATATCACAGGAACAAATAAGAGCAGCTAGATCAAACCAGTGCCTATGCCTCAATGACAAATCATGAGCACTACATTTTTATGAAAAATAGATCACTTAAAAATATTTCTCCTATTCGTAAAGCCTTATTTTTTTCCCTCAAAGTACAACTGTCTTTTCTATAATACCCTGACAGTGTATTTTAAGTTACAGCAAGTATTTTGAATAAGACAGTCATCAAATTTCCACTCTGATGGTTATTTCTAGAATTTGTCCCCTGCTTTTATAAAGATAGCTCATTTCTTCCTGAAGTGACTCTGGCTCTTTTTCATTTCTCTCTTTCTCTCTCTCCTTTTAAAGGGAGAGCAACTATTTAGCTAATTATCCTTATTTCTACACAATCAGGAAGAGCCCACTGCACTTTCACTTTATTTTTTATTTATTTATTTATATTTTTAATTTAATTTAATTTAATTTAATTTTTTTTTTTTGAGACGGAGTTTCGCTCGTGTTACCCAGGCTGGAGTGCAATGACGGGATCTCGGCTCACCGCAACCTCCACCCCCTGGGTTCAGGCAATTCTCCTGCCTCAGCCTCCCGAGTAGCTGGGATTACAGGCACGCGCCACCATGCGCAGCTAATTTTTTTTTGTATTTTTAGTAGAGACGGGGTTTCACCATGTTGACCAGGATGGTCTCGATCTCTTGACCTCATGATCCACCCGCCTCGGCCTCCCAAAGTGCTGGGATGCACTTTCACTTTAGAGTGATGTATTTCATGGTGATGACAGATACTGCGATTGACCAGAGAGCAGAGAGATGAAGTGCTGTAGAAATCTCAGCAGAGGAGGAAGTGATCTGTAGAGGACGAGGTAGAATTGGCTGAACATGGGTTTCAAACTCAGTGGCCTGGGATCCGTCATGGAGCCAAAGCTGTCTCAGGCCAAAACGGTAGAGCAGAACATTTTCTTCTGAGTCTTGCCAGCCGCCTTCTCCACCACAGCCTCAGATTTTGGCATTCCTTGCTTGCTTTATTCCTGGAGAGATATTGAATAGCTACCATTTATATATGGTCAGGGCTTTCAAAAATATATTTTAAAAACAAGGTGCTGGTCCTTGTATTGTGATAAGTGATAAGATGCTTCTGCCGAGGTCTGTCCTTACAGAAACACCGGGATCTTTGCTGTAGATAGCTCGTATTTGAGTAGAATGACAGGTTGGCATGCAGCGGTAAAGGAAAGCCTCACCTTTTCCTGCATGGTAGCAGGAACACATGAGAAAACCCTCTGTGTTCTTGGAGGGAGGAGGTCCAGGCGTCAGCCCCCATGTTGGTATTGAATTCAATGTTCCCATGTGATGAGTCCATTGATAGGAGAAAGTTAATTTAATTTGACTGGACTGTACATCAATGCCATTGATGTGACAGAATATGCCATTAGGAAAACCACACTGCAAGGGTGAATAAGGCATCACGCCAACCCCCAGGAGTCGTCCAGACAAGTAGATAAAGCTTGTGCATGGGGAAGGTACAAGATATACAATAGTAGGTGCCATAAGTAAGGCTCAGAGGGCTGTGGGGACTCAGAGCAAAGGCAAAGGGCAAAGAAGCAGTAAGAGCAGTTTTAAGGAGGAGGTGGTTTTTGCCTTGAGAGCTGCGTAGCATTCAATGGCCAGAGGGACAGGTTATGGATGACCTTGAACGCCAGGCTATGGAGTTTGGCTCTATCTAATAGAGTAAGAGGAGGGATGCCAACTGCACTGTTCATGCATCACAACACTCCTTTCCCTGTACCCACCACCTCCTACACAAAGCCAAGAAACACCAGTGATCAATTGTGACACTTTTTTCTGGCCTGTCTATGGCCTCAGAATCCAGATGTTTTTCAATATAAAAAGCAAAAGAGCCAAATATCTTGAGGTAGTCACAGAGGTGCCTGCCTGCAAGCAAATCTTTTGCAGAAACCTCCTGGCAGCTGCACCTCTGGATCCATCAGGGTGTTCAGACCTGGCCACACTTCTGTCAGCTGCCTCCAGCCAACACTGAACCTGGCACAATCTCATGGCAGTCCTGAGCCAGTCCCAGGCACATGGATGGCAAGTCCTCAAGCTAGAGCTGCCCGTATGGGGAATCGCCCAGAGGGCAAGAATGGCCCACTAATAAAATTCAAGATGCAAGAGATTCTAGGGGATAGACATCTACAGCCAAAAACATCTGGGTTCTGAGGCCACAGTCAGGCCAGGAAAAAGTGCACAATTGATCACTGGTGTTTCTTGGCCTTGTGTAGGAGGTGGTGGGTACGGGGATAGGAGAGTGGTGGCGCATGAACAGTGCAATTGGCATCCTTCTCTTACTCTGTTAGATGGAGCCAAACTCCATAGTCTGGCATTCAGGGTCATCCATAACCTTTTCCTCTGGCCTGGAATGCTATGCAGCTCTCAATTAATTGTGTCACATTTAAGTCTAAAACTTTTGCCATTTTTAGTCTTGAAAAGTCTAAGCCTAAAAGTTTTAAGTCTAAACTTTTGCATTTCTGTTCTTGAAAATGGGAAACGATGGACATTTGGGTGGCACAGGGGTGAAAGGCTTAGTGCTATCCATCAGCAGTGTGAGCAAAATGCATTTGACCAGTGGCCACAAGTGACAGAGCCACATCTGCCTCATGTGACTGCCATCTCTCCTATCAGCATGGAAAAACAATAACAAAATTTCACAGCTGTCTATTCCCTAGGATCTCTTGCACCTTGAATTTTATTAGTGGGGCATTCTTGCCCTCTGGGTGATTCTCCTTATGGGCAGCTTTGGCTCAAGGACTTGCCATCCATCTGCCTGGGACATGAGATCTGGAGCTCCTCCTATCCCGTGCTCCTTCCCTCTCAGCTTCTCCTGCTCCCACCTCCTTACCCTTCACGGGTGTCTCTCTCCTAGAATCTCTTGCACCTTGAATTTTATTTCAGTACCTGCTTCTTGGAGAACACATGCCCATTACCAATTATTTGTGTCACATTTAAGTCTAAAACTTTTGCCATTTCTGTTCTTGAAAATGGGAAACCATGGACATTTGGGGGGTGAAGTGATTAGTGGTATCCAACAGCAGTGTGAGCAAAACACATTTGACCAGAGTCAGGGAGGTGAATTAGGGTTATTGCTGTAATTCAGACCTGAACAAGGGTGGTGGCAGTGGGACTGGAAGAAAGGAGTGGCCACAAGTGACATAGCCACATCTGCCTCATCTGACTGCTACCTCTCCTATCAGCATGGAAAAAATTATGAACAGTGGGTTTTTTCAAGGAAATAACACTGACGTGGAGGTCAGGAAGCCTGGGCTTGGCTCCAGCACTAACCAGCTGTGCACCCCAGGAAATGACAGCAGCTCTCTGAACTCAGCTTCCACCACCTGGAAAGGGACAGGGAGGGGTGGGGTGAGCTGATCTGGCAATTCACTCCCGTTCTCATATGCAGCCCTGCTTTTAACATAACATAAAGTTTGCCATTGTGGTCATTTGTAGGGGTACAGTTAAGTGGCATGAGGAAAATTACATTGCAAGAGTGAATGAGGCATCACACAACGCTCAGGAGCTGTCCAGGGAAGGAGCCAAAGCTCGTGCAGGGGCAAGATAGGAGACACACAAGTGCGATTGGATGCTGCCAGTAGATGGATGTTATGCAACCATCACCAACTCCATTTCAGGACTTTTTCATCTTCCCAAATGCAAACTCTGGCCCCGTGAAACACCACCTCCCCACTTCTGCTCTTTCCCCAGCAGCTCCTGGCAATTCCCATGCTACTTTCTGTTTTTATGATTTTGACTACTCGAGTACTACATGTAGGTGGAATCAGTATTTGTCCTTGGTGTCTAGCTGATTTCACTGAGCATAACGGTCCTCTATGTTTCAGCATGTGTCAGAATTTCCTTCCTTTTCAAGGCACAATAATATTTCATTGTATGGATGACCACATTTTGTTTATCCATTCATCATTAATAGACACTTGGGTTTCTTCCACCATTTGGCTGTTGGGAATAATGCTGTCATAAACGTGGAGGTATAAATCTCTCTTCCAGATCCTGCTTTTGATTCTTTGGCGTGTATACCCACAAGTGGGACTGCTGGTCACACGGCAGTTTGCTCTTTTTTTGGGGAAGTACCTTCCCAAACTTCCCAAAGAGCAGTCACACAGCCACTGTAAGTGAATCCAGTAACCAGTAACTGTCCAGTAGTGGCTGACATATCACAATCTACTTCACAAATGCGCCCAGATTCTGCATTATATCATATCCTTCTATAAAAGTGATGCTTTACACTACATTCCAGTTTAAGGAACATTTTGCCCTGCAGAGTCCAAAAAGCCCCCGCTTCTCCTGTGGCTCACCCGGCTGGGCTGTGATGGCAGTGCCCAGTTGGACAAGTACCCAGAACAGGGAGGCATTTAAGATCCTGTCCAGCTCCGACACTCTCTTACTTAAAGCAACACCCTCCCAGGGAGTCTTCATTTTAAACAAAGATGAAGTGAGTGAAGGACTCTTGTTGCCGAGCCAGGAGGCGTGAGTCACTAGCGATGGGAATTTCAGGCATCTGCAGCTGGAAATGGAGGGGAGCATTTCTGGAGCTGAAATGTCGCAGAGGCACAGCCCTGGTGGGTCTGGCACAAAGCAGTGTTATATGGAGAGGCCCGGCAGCACTCCCTGGGCTTATTTCCCAGCTCCCGCAGCTCTTGGGGGGGTTCTAGAAGATTGTCCAGACTATGACTCATTCATGTGTTACTGTAATAGAGAAAGAAGTAGGTGGCAGTGTGGCATGGATTTCACGGAGCATTAGTGAGGAATCTGTGTCCACTCAAGCAGATTTTTTGCGGTTTGAATGTGAGGATTCTCCTTTGGGCTGTTTATGTGCAGGGTGGGAGGGATATCGCAGAGGCACTGCCATGGGCCTCCAGAGGCCTTTTACGACTCTGTAGTGGCCATGCTGGGAAGACGCCCTGAGAAGACACTGTGACTGTCCATGTGACAACAACAGCGGAGGCGAAAGCCATCGGAAATTCCTCCAAATCCATTTAGCCAAGGCTGCTGCTGCCATGCCCCATCCAGGTGAGCCTGTGGCCAGAGCTGGCTATGGACTGGTTGGTATTTCCCTGCTCTTCATGTCCCTTACAGTCTGCAATGGAAATGCCAATGGGGAGTGAGGAGACGGAAGAGAACACAAAGGCAGACCGGAAAGGCTGAGAGGATTCTCCCATCAGACAAATAGTCCCTGGATGCGTGAACTGTCCCTTTAACCTAAGCGTATTCCCTTGAGAGAGAGGAGTGGGACTGAAGGTCTAAATTCACATCACTGTAAGTTCCGTTTATATCTTCACGGGGTGTGACGAGAACCATAATGTCAATGCTCTTGAGACACCTGCCCACAGGTGCCCTCATGCTGAAGCTTTCCCTCCCAGCTCCCACTTCAGGAATGAAGGGTTTCTTCTGCCAGTTGCAGCAAGTGTCAGCAGTGGACAGTCTTCAGCTGCCAGCTCTTCTGGAAATACCCCAGATGAACAGAACCAGTCTAAGCTGCACGGCCCTTCCTGTTGCAGGCTGCACACCATCCCCCCCACACCGATGTAGAAGTTAACTTGCAAGTGTAGAGAGAAGGAATTTGGAGCAGAAATGACTGACCCAGGGTTCTAGCTGAGAAGTACCACTAGTGGCCATGGGGTGAGTGGTATGTGCCACAGTCCTGAGGGACACCGTGGGTAGCAGCAGGAGAGGCAGTGGTGACAGAAGCCAGCACCCCAAGACCCTG
Organism: Leontopithecus rosalia; assembly: GCA_028533165.1. NCBI lineage: Eukaryota > Metazoa > Chordata > Mammalia > Primates > Cebidae > Leontopithecus > Leontopithecus rosalia. Next base: position 46,638 of record JAPYYA010000839.1, read on the forward strand.
GTCTGGAAACACCTCCAGTGACACCAGAGCAGGGTGGTGGGCAGGTGCCATTCTCCTCCACCATCATGACAGCGGGTGAGACCTGGAATGTGTGTGTGACCCCACAGGAAGCCGGGTCAGGAACACTTGAATTCACTAAGGTACCCCCAAACTGACAGAGAAACCTTGAACTGAAAGAGAAATTACTTAATTGCCTAAGAAATTGCTAAATTTATTTTTGCACATGTAAGGCTTGTGAACGATCTGAACTTCATACCTGCTCCACAGTGTTTGCAGTTTGATCAACTCTTTCCTGCTGTTCATTGCAACAGCGTGGGACTAGAATAGAAGGCCAGGACAAGGCCCACAGACACAGCTCAGTAAGCCTCCAGCTCTCCAACAAAATCCTACCTGCAGGGGTGTGGCAGCCATGGAAATGCCTTGCTCAAATCTCCCTGCAGGAGAAGCTTCTGTGGGGAACACTGCTGACTATGGCCTCCAGCTGCTAAGCCTTGGATCCATCGTGGCGGCTAAGCCAGGTCCCACCTCCCCAGGCTACCCAGAGAGGTTGCCAGAGCCAGGACTCTGGGGGATTCCTCTCCTGGGCAACTTTGGCTCAGGGATTCCCAGTGGCCCAACCAGGACCCTTAGGGATGCTGTGACATCTGAGGCTCCTCCTGACCATCCTTCTTCCCTCTCTCTTCTCACAGGGGTCAGACCTGCACTGCAGTCTGAGGGTCCTCCCCACCTTCCTATGCTCCCTCCCCTTTGTCACCCAATGTCTCCTCCAATCAACCTCTGGCATGTCTACTCTAGTCCTAGCATCTGCCTCTCAGAACACCTGAATGTACAAGGGAAAGGAAGACATTCCCCTGGAAAGAACTCAGCATAAGAAAACAAGAGACGGCCTGAGGATCTTGACTCAGGAACAGGCTTTGCTAGAGAGAGGCAGGAATCAGAATATAACATGCCATCTCGTGACTGAAGCCAGGCTTGGCCCAGCTCCCTGGACTCCTGCTTGGATTCTGAAGCCAGAGGATATGACAAAAACTTTCATCAAACATTGTGACACCCTAGAGGGTGCCCCTCCACCAGTGTGTAATCCAAAGCAGGGGTCTTTTCTCCAATTTGAACAAGAGGCCAGCTTGGAATCCTAAGATCTCTAGGTGTTCCTGGTGGGGGCTCCCTCCCAGGCCTGCAGCAGCCTTGAGAGGCAGCGCAGCTGCCTGCAGGAGGGACGTGTGTGGAACAGCATTGCGTCACCTGTAACATCAGAGCCAACTGAATGCTTTCTCATTTGGTGGTTGCTGTTTTATTTTCTCTAATGACACCCCTCCAACTTCAAAATACATTGGTTATATTCCATGTAGGTCTTGCCACCCTGACCAGATCGTAAGCTCCTTATGTCAGGGATTATATTTTCTGTGTTTTCATCCATTGCTAGGGGCATTGAGAGATTCAGGGTATTCTGGTTGGTCATTGGTATTTACATAATTGTTGAACTTTTATTTTTTATTTTTATTTCTTTATTATTTTATTTTTGCAGTGAGACTCTGTCTCACTTTGTCACCCAGACTACAGTGCAGTGGCGTGATCTTGGCTCACTGCAACCTCTGCTGGGTTCAAGTGATTCTCCTGCCTCAGCCTCTCGAGTAGCTGGGACTACAGGTGACAGCTGGGATTACAGGCATGTGTCACCAAGCACTACCAATTTTTGTTTTTTTAGTAGAGACAGGTTTCACCGTGTTGGTCAGGCTGGTCTTGAACTCCTGACCTTAGGTGATTATCCCACTTTGGCCTCGTAGAGTGCTGGGATTACAGGTGTGAGCTACTGTGTCCAGCCTCAAATTTTATTTTAGACCTTCAACTCTTTATAGTTTCATGTGCAAGGCCACTCTATCAATACTGTTTGAGGACGATTATTTTCCAATTTCTATTCCTCTTGCTATGAAAGCTATGATGAGCAAGAAATTCAGAGATATAAAAAGAAATTGTTTTTTCAAAAGATGAATTTGTCAAGTCACAATGACATACCAGGCATCGTAATGGGCTTTGCAGGGGGAATGATGACACAAAGATGAGTAAGACCAACTCCTGTCATGCGCTCATATGGCCTTATGGGAGGGACAGGCATAAATCAATACGTCTGATGCAACAGGATAAGAGCTACGGAGTCTGGGGTCTAGGGAGTGCTGACGGCACAGGAAGGAGGGGGACTAACTTTATCTTGAAATGCTCAGGAAAACTCTGGATAGGATTAGTAATTGAACTGGCTCTTGCAGGCTGAGTAGGTGTTTGCTAGTTGACAACAGGAGGTAGGGGAGCATGTCCAAGAAGAGGAAAGGAGGGCTTTACAAGTACAGAGAGGCAAGGAAATCACAACCTTCCCCAAATATGCTGGAAGGTGAGATGCTTAGGGGCACGGCCGGCCATGGACAGCGAAGCAGCGCAGCCCCAGGTCTTCAAGGCCTTTCGCCACCACCCTTGGGAACCCAAACTTTGCCCTGGAGTTTGTTACTGGGGAGCCCTCTAAAGTTCTGGGGGGTGGCCGTATTTTGTATTTCAGTTATGGAAACATTACTGCTTTATTAAATAGGAAAACATCAATTGCGGGATTTTTGCATACCTCACCAGTGTTCATTCAAAGGCATTATTATTTATTCATTCATTGCTGTTGTAATTTTTTAAGTTTTTATTTTAGATTCAAGGGAACACGTTCAGGTTTGTTATATAGGTAAACTGTGTGCCAAAGGGGCGTGGTGTACAGTTTGTTTTGTCACTAGTAATAAGCATGGTACCCGATGGGTAGTTTTTCAATCCTCTCTCTCCTCCAACAACAGATACAGGCTGCATGTCTATTGTTTCCTTCCTTGTGTCCATGTGCACTCAACGTTTAGCTCCCATTTATAAGGAAGAACATGTGCTATTTGGCTTTCTGTTCTTGCATTAGTTTGCTTAGGATAATAGTCTCCAGCTCCATTCATGTTGCTGCAAAGGACATGATGTCATTCTTTTTTATGGCTGCATAGTATTCCATTGTGGATATGTATCACATTTTTTAAATCCAGTCTGCCATTGACAGGCATTAGGTTGATTCCACGTCTTTGCTCTTGTGAACAGTGCTTTGATGAACACTCTTGTGCATGTGTCTTTATGGTAGAAAGACTTATATTCCTTTGGGCACATATCCAGTAATGGGATTACTGGGTTGAATGGTAATTCTGTTTTAGGTTTTTGAGGACTTGCCACTGTTTTCACAATGGTTGAACTAATTCACACTCTCACCAGCAGTGTATAAGTGTCCTCTTTCCTCCACAACCTCGCCACCATCTGCTACTTTTTGACTTTTGATGATAGCATTTCTGGCTGGTGTGAGATGGTGCCTCACTGTGGTTTCAGTTTTCATTTCCCTAATTCTCAGTGATGTCGAGCACTTTTCACATGTTTGTTGGCTGCATTTACGTCTTCTTTTGGAACGTGTCTGTTTATGTCCTTTGCCCACTTTTTAATTGTGTTGTTTGTTTTCTGCTTATAAATTTGTTTAAGTTCCTGATAGATTCTGGATATTAGACCTTCATCAGATGCAAGTTTGCAAACATTTTGTCCCGTTAGAGACGTTGTTATAGAGATGGCCAATCACCCTCTGACTTTCAATTTAGAGATGAGATCATGAGTTTGTTCCTCTTAAAGACATACTAAATGAAACAGGAGATTTTTTTTCCCCCAAGGATGAAAGTGGTCATTTTTCTTTTTTCAAGTTTATGGAGAGCATTGTATTTAAACTAAGATTCCTGGCCGCACATCTAGGGAATAAGAGCAGTTTCTCAAGGATAGAAACGAAACAGTACTTCCTTTGTTCTACTTCTACCTGCATGGGGGACACCCAGGAAATCCAGATGCTTTCAGTAGAGCTGGCAACTTCCATGGGAGCCTGTATATGCTTGGCAGTTCTGTTCTTATCCACCATTATCCTTGGCTTCTGTCGGGAATCACTCTGTGATGTGTCAGGCACCGCCAGCACCACAGTGCTGGGCTCAGCTATGAGGGGACCTGTGGATGTCAGCACGCTGGCCACCACCCCACCTCAGGATGCTCCCCAGGGGTACAGCTCTGTAATCAGCACTGTAGAGTGTTAGAAAGGGGCCTGGCTGAGGACAGAAAAGAGGATTGCCAGACCAGGAACAGCTGTCACCAGAATCAATAAACCTCCAGTGCCAGAAATTAGTTCATGGTTTTCTTTCACTCTACTTGCTGCATGGGAGCAAATGTGAGACAGGCAGATGGCTGCAGGGTTGCAGGTCAACTGGGTGAGCACAGCTGGACCAGCAAGGGAGAGAAGTTGCAGTATTGTATTGAAAGCGCCAAAGAACCCAGAAGATGCATAAGGGAAGGGAAGGAAAGGGAAAGGAAGGAAGGGGAGGGGAGGGGAGGGAAAAAAAAGCAAGCCAAGCCAGGAGCCTTGTATCAGAATGAAAGCATCTGTGAGGGAGTGAGTCTGAAGTTGAAGAACTGGTTTAGTGAGAAGGAGGGCGTAGGAGAGGCGGAGAGGCCCTTGGGTGAGAGATTTTATTTGTCATGGTCTAGATGCTCCAGATTAGAGAGGTGAATTTCACATATGAAATTCATTGAGGGCTTTTTTTTTTTTTTTAGATGGAGTTTCACTCCTGTTGCCGAGCTGGAGTGCAATGGCATGATCTTGGCTCACCTCAAGATGCGGTGGAACCTTGGCTCTGCCTCCAAGGTTCAAGCGATTCTCTTGCCTTAACCTCCTGAGTAGCTGGGATTACAGGCACGTGCCACCACACCTGGCTAGTTTTGTATTTTCTTTTCTTTTCCTTTTTTTAAAGTAGAGATAGAGTTTGTCCATGTTGGTCAGGCTGGTCTCGAACTCCCGACCTCAGGTGATCCACCCACATCGGCCTCCCACAGTGCTAGGATTACAGGTGTGATCGGTCAGTACTGAGGTTTTAAGATGAAAAGTCAGCACATCAATACATACTACGTATCTCCTTAGAATGTTTACTCTTTTGAGGTGTGCTCCAAAAAGCACCCCCAGCATCTTAGGCTCTGGCTGAGTACTGCTCACCTATGACCATCTCTAAGTTGGAATCCACATGGTTACACCATTATCTTGTCTGAATGCTGTTACTAAAAATGAGATCCTCTTGCTGATGTCCAAACCAGGGCTTCATCTGGATGGGGTCCTAGCTCTGGCACAGGCCAATGGCAGGGGAGTTCAAGGATGAGCACACCTGGCTGGCAGAGGGGAGCCTGCAATCAAGCCCTCTTCAAGTGCAGGGCTTGGCCAAGGCCTGCTCTCTTGGCACCTGTCCTATCGATTCTGGGACAGGGCTCACAGCCTGGGATAGCCCTGTGGGAAGGGGAAGTTGAGTCACTTTGCATCACATTCATGTCACTGCAAATGCTGAGTCACGCTAAACGCAGGGTGAGTGAGAGGATGCTGTGGCTGCCTACCGACAATGTCTGAACTGGGCAGCCCTTTGCCATTGACAGGAATGAGTGGGTGTGATGCATTCTCTCCAGTCCTGTGCCTTAGTCATCAAGGTCACTAGGCCTTACATCCCAGGGAGGCATGTCAAAGGCCAGGAAAGGTGGCAGGTTGGGGTGGGGGAGAGAAAAGGAGAGGAGCAGGCTTATGTATGTTTCAGATCTTAGCTGTCTTTAGCAAAGAGAACTTCGGCTTTTCCATGCCCTTTGTATTCTTTAATTTTTCAGTCTTCTCTTAAGATGATATTGTAGTTAATCCGTCCTGAATCTCTACAGTCTCTCATTGTTACAGGATAAAGTTTCAGCTCTGAGCCTGGCATTTAAGGGCCTACAGTTTGGGGGCCCAACTGTCATGTTCTGGGAACAGCTGTGGCCCTGAAGAGGAGGCCTCTCGAGGCTGTCACAGTTTGGTTCTTCTTTCCCAGGACAACCATCCGCTGCTCTCCTGGGTGGCCACCTCCTTCGGCCAGCCAGCCCTCTCCTTCCCTCCTCTTCCCAAGTCCCAGGCTCAAAGTGTGGCTGACACCCCTCCTTTCCCTGAGCCTTCTCAGACAGCTGCCCCACAGTGGCCTCTATCCATTCTCAAAGGCTTTGGTGGCACTTCATGGCAAAGCAGGGGGAGAAAATTGAGATGATGAGACTTAACAGATCTGAGCTCAAATTTCAGATCCTTCTCTGACTTGCAGTGTGATTTTGGGCAAGACTCAAAGTCTCTTTGCTCTTAGATTTCTTCTTCTGCTACAAATGATCACAGATTCATGAGGGAAATGAAACTCAGTGCCTGAGTGCTGGGTACACAGTAGGGACTCAATCAATGCTGGACCTGTCTCTTTTACTCTCAGTGCCTCTTACTTTTTTATCTCTCCTTTAGCATCCATTATATCTATGTATGTTTATGTACATGTAAAGTTATTTTATTATGTGTGTATACTGATTCCCTAATTGAATTGGTTGTGTCTTTTCATTCATTTTTTGAAAGAATTTTTTATGGAGAGTCTGTTACGTTCCACATCTTGGGCCAGACACTAGGGAGTTGAAGGGGAAAAGATACTGTCCCCACAGGAAGCCTGGTCTTAGACTTCTTTGTAAAGTCATAAATATTCTTTAGAGACAATCAGAGTGGAAAAAAACAAAATATTTTCCACATGGCGATAAGTGTAATAGATGCCAAATAAATATTTGTTGAGCTCTTAGCTTTGGAGTTTTAGATGAAAAGTGTGAAATGCCTTCATGATATTATTTTATTTCTGAGCTTAACATATTTCAGTTGTGACCAAATTATAAAGTCTGAACCTTCAAAACTGAAATACCAGGAAATGATTGCTCATGACCTAGAAGGATTTGTCAAGGGCTTTCTTGAAAAGCCATCAGCCCCACGGGGCTCCATGTGTGTGCGCATGTGCGCGCATGCGCACGTTCTGAGGGCTACCGAGAGCCGCAAGGGTGGCAACTCCCTCAAAGGGAAAAGTCAACCAGAAACAGATCGACTGCAACTCAGAGATTCTAATGTGTGTCAATGAAGAGATACGATTCAATCTACAAAATGTGAATGGTATGTAAAACGTAAGTCACAAATCTCGCACCTAAAGTCAGGGTTATCTTCCGATACTCCAGCCTGGTTGTGTAAGCGCGGCTGGAACTGCCCCCATAATGAGTATCGGAGCCATTGAACACACCGTTTCTGAATAAATATCGGTGCATAATACGTTTCCAGTCTTTAAAATGTCTAATTGCTTTCTGCATGAGTTCGCATAGTGAAAACAACGCCCTTCTCCCCTCATTCCTGCTCAGGTCTCACATTTGTGAACGCTCTCTCAACCGAGCCCCACGCTTCTTTTCTGTGTAGATTCTTGCAGAGCTTCCCTGAAATGGAACG
>JAPYYA010000084.1:0-27043 GCA_028533165.1 Leontopithecus rosalia
TATATTCCTCTCTAAGTTGTCTATTCTCGTTAGGATTTCATCAAACCTTTTTTCAAAGTTCTTAGTTTCTTTACGTTGGGCTACAACATGTTCTTTGAACTCACGGAAGTTTTTTATTATCCATAACGTGAAGTTTGATTCTGTTAATAGGATGCGCTCTTCCTCCATCAAGTCTTGTTCCATTGTTGATGAGGAACTGTGATCATCTTTAGAGGGAGAGGGGTTCTGATTTTGAGTATTCTCAGCCTTTTTACACTGGTTTCTTCCCATCATTGTAAATTTATCCTCCTGTCGTCTTTGAAATAACCAGCTTTCAGTAGATCTCTTGAGTGGACATCCAAGATGTTAGTTCCCAGGACCAGGAACAGCGGCGTTAAGGCTGATGGTATTTTTCTGCCCAGGCTTCTCCTGTCTGGCTTCCTTCTTGTGTCTGTAATAGGCGAGTCTGCCTTCCCGGAGCTCCAAATCTCGGTCAGAAGGGGAACCAGTCATGTTCACTTTGCGCCGAGGTGCTGGCACAACTTCTGCGCTGGCCTCAGGAGTCAGCGCTGGGAACCCGCGCGGCTCCTCCAAACCTCAGTCAGAAGGGGAGCCAGCCCTGCCTAGTTGGCTCTGAGAGCTGCCGTGCGGAGGTGCTGGCGAGACCGGTGCGCAGCGCTGCCGGCGAAACCACTGCCCTGCGTGGCTCCTCCACTGGGAATCTTCTGCTCCTGAGTGACCACAATTTGTCTGAAAGTGTGGCGTCCTCTAGTTCTATGAGCTTTAACTGCGAGCTGCAATCCCGTGATATTAGCGATCGGCCATCTTGGGTAAATACCGGGTTCTGACTTTTTATCCAGTTTGCCAGTCTGTGTCTTTTGATTGGGGTGTTTTAGGCCATTTACATTCAGTGTTAGTATTGTTACGTGTGGATTTGATCCTGCTATTTTGTTACTGGCTGGTTTTCTTTCCCATTAGTTGACTCATTTTCTTCATTGCATTTTTGGTCTTTGCCAGCTGGTTTGCTTTTGCAGTGACTGGTATTTGTTCCTTTCCATGCTTAGTGTTTCTTTAAGGAGCTCTTGTAGGGCAGGTCCTGGTGGTGACAAAAATCTCTCAAAAATCTCTCTTGTCCATAAAGGATTTTATTTCTCCTTCACTTACGAAGCTTAGTTTGGCTGGATATGAGATTCTGGGTTGAAAGTTCTTTTCTTTAAGGATGTTGAATATTGACCCCCACTCTCTTCTGGCTTGTAGGGTTTCTGCCGAGAGATCTGCTGTGAGTCTGATTGGTTTCCCTCTGTGGGTGACCTGACCTTGCTCTCTGGCTGCACTTAGCATTTTTTAATTCATTTGAACCCTGGTGAATCTGACAATTATGTGCCTTGGGATTGCTCTTCTTGAGGAATATCTTTGTGGAGTTCTCTGTATTTCTTGAATTTGAAATTTGGACTTCCTTGCTAGGCTTGGGAAGTTCTCTTGGATAATATCCTGGAGCGTGTTTCCAGCTTGGATTGATTCTCCCCATCATATTCAGGGACATCGGTCAAGCATAGATTAGGTCTTTTCACATAATCCTGTATTTCTTGGAGGCTTTGTTTATTTCTTTTCACTCTTTTTTCTCTTGTCTTGCCTTCTCTTTTTATTTCATTGAGTTGATCTTCAATCTTTGATATCCTTTCTTCTGCTTGATCAATTTGGCTATTAAAACTTATGTTTATTTCACATAGTTCTTGTGCTGTGTTTTTCAACTCCATCAAGTCATTTATGTTCTTCTATAAGCTGATTATTCTAGTTAGCATTTCGTCTAACCTTTTTTCAAGGTTTTTGGTTTCTTTGCATTGAGTTAGAACATGTTCCTTTAGCTTAGAAAAGTTTGTTATTATCCACCTTCTGAAACCTGTTTCTGTCAATTCATCACACTCCTTTGGTCAAGTTGTGATCCTGTGTTGTTGAGGAGTTGTGATCCCTTGAAGGAGAACAGGTGTTCCAGTCTTTGATGGTTTCATCTTTTTTGCACTGTTTTTTTCCCATCTTTGTGGATTTACCTGGCTGTGGTGTCAGGGAGCTGCTTGTTGAGGTCGCTTGTCTGCCAGTGGAGGCACTACTGGGTTTCTAGGGACTCCTTCAGATTACTAAGGAAGCTTCCTGTGTCTTTTTTGTTTATACTGGGAGATTAGGCCCGCCTCTTCCGCTGACCTGTAGGGTTGCTGGGTTGTCAAGAATGCAGTCCAGTTGCTATGTAGGCTTTCTGTGTTTTTTGTTAAAACATGTAGCCCAGTTCCACCCCTCTAGTGGTGGGTTGTGCCCTTCCTCCACTGGGCTGGATCATTCAGCGTTCATCTCAGACTGTGACACTGGCTGCCCAGTTCACTAGAGTCAGAGCTTCAGCCCTCTGGGGTTTGTGTGGGAGGATAGGGACCCGCCCAGCCGCACCTGACTGTCTACCCCTTTACAGCTTCCTCTCTCTCTGGTCATGGGTAGAAGCCCGCCCAGCTGTTCCTGCTTACAGCTCCCTCTCTCTCCGGGTTGGGGGAGGGGGCAATAGCTCAGTCTGCAGGCTCTCATTCAGCTCTGCGCTTGTCCCGGCGGCGCTTGACTAGCAGAGATCTCCTGTTCTTTGTATTGCTCAGGCTTTGGTGGAAGCGCTGTATTCAGACTGGAGCCCCAGAGCGGGAGCCGCCGACTTGCCAGTCAGATGCACTTTCTGGGTGAAGCAGCACCCCTCCCCGCCTCAGCCTGAGTGGGTTTTGCTCACCGTCCGACCAGACCCATTGAAATGCACCTGGTACCTCGGTTGGAGCTAGATCTCTGGATTTCTGTGTCTCTCTCGCTGGGTGTTGTGCACTGGAATTATGTCTAATCGGCCATCTTGGATTGCTCATTTTTTTTTTTGAAATGCAATTGCTTGATATAGTTGTTTTGCTAAAATTATTCATTGAAAACTTATGTCATTAATAAAAACTCGTCAGCCGGCTGTGAATTCCATTTATTGAAACCCCTGATGTAGTATGCATTATGTTTTAAGAAATCTTTGGTAGTTTGATTTGCATTTTTTCACATATCGGTTAAAACTTTTTTTTTTTAAATATATATGTTGGCCCTTTTTGGTTCTTTTGTCAATTTTCTTTGTTCATTTTTGTTTTGCAAAAACAACTCAAGTTTATTGATCTTTTTTTTTCCGAGATGGAGTCAGGCTGGAGTTTAGTGGCGCCATCTCAGCTCATTGCAACCTCTGTCTCCCATGTTCAAGCAATTCCCCTGCCTCAGCCTTTTGAGTAGCTGGGATTACAGGTGCATGCCACCATATCTGACTAATTTTTGTGTTTTTAGTGGAGAAGGGGTTTCACCATGTTGCCTAGGCTTGTGATCTCAAGTGATCCACCGGCCTTGGCCTCCCAAAGTGCTGGAATTACAAGTGTGTGCCACCATGCCCAGCCTATTCATCTTTTATGTACAAATTACAAATAACCTTTACCAGTTTTTCTCCTTATTCTTATGTTTTTTTGCACAATTTGTTTTGTTTTTATCTATTCAGCTTTATTAATCTTAGTTTTATTTGTCCTATTACAGTTACAGAAGCTTTCCTATTAGACAAATATCATCTCTTTTATTATTATGGAATGTCCCTCTGTGTTACTAGCAGTATATGTTGGCTTAAAGTCTTTTGTATATCATATTAATATAGCCATTTCAGCTCTTTTGTGGTTCCTTTTTTAAAAATTGTTAATTTCTTTTTTTTTTTGACGAGTCTTACTCGGTTATCCAGGCTAGAGTGCAGTGGCCTGATCTCAGCTCACTGCAACCTCCGCCCAGCCAGGTTTAACTGATCCTCCCACCTCAGCTTCCCAAGTAGTTGGGACTGCAGGTGCATGCCACCACACCTGGCTAATTTTTTGTAATTGTTTTGGTAAAAATGAGGTTTTGCCTTGTTGCCCAGGTAGGTCTCAAACTCCGTAGCTCAAGTGATCTGCCCACCTTCACCTCCCGAAGTGTTGGCATTACAGGTGTGAGCCATCACGCCTAGCCTTATGGTGATTTTTTGTATGGTATATCTTTTTTCACCTTTTACTTTTGACTTATTTGTACCTTTGAATGTAAGTATGTTTCTTGTAGACAATATTTAGTTGGGTCATGATTTTTAAGTCCTGACAATGTTGGCCTTCCAATTGGAGTGCTTAGCCCATTCATTCACATTTAATGTAATTATTGATACGGTTGGATTTTGTTCTTTGTTTTTTATTTTTCATGTCTTTTGTTTTTGTTGCTCTTTTACTGCCTTCTTTTGTGTTAAATATTTTGTAGTGGGAGGCCGAGGCGGGTAGATTACGAGGTCAAGAGATCGAGACTATCCTGGTCAACATGGTGATACCCTGTCTCTACTAAAAATACAAAAGATGATTAGCTGGGTGTGGTGGCACATGCCTGTAGTCCCAGCTACTCAGGAGGCTGAGGCAGGAGAATTGCTTGAACATAGGAGGCGGAGGTTGCGGTGAGCGGAGATCGTGCCATTGTACTCCATCCTGAGTAACAAGAGAGAAACTCTGTCTCAAAAAAAAAAAAATTTGTAGTATGCTATTTGAATTCTTTTGATTTTTAAATGATACATATTTTTTATTTTTTTAGAGGTTTCTCTATGGATTATAATATGCATCTTATCATAGGTCCCTGCTGATAGAAATTTGGTGTAATATATAGTAGAGTTTTGCTTCAATTAGCTTCATTTCTTTCCTACTCTTTTGTGCTGTTATTGTTATATATTACACTTACATAATTGTAAGCACAACAATACAGTGTTATAATCATTGCTTTAAAAATCCTATCTTTTAAAGAGGTTAAGAAAAGATAAAAAATATTTTTATTCATCTTTTATATTTAGCATGTATTTACTATTTCCCACGTTCTTCATTTCTTTCTGTGAATTCAAGTTACCATCTTCTGTCATTTCCTTTCAAGCGTCCTTTAGGCAGGTGCTAGCAAGGAATTTTCTGTCCTGTTTATGTGGCAGGGTATCATAAATGTGCCACATTTATGTGGCAGACTATTTTTAAATAGTCATCAGCTAATGATTTGTTAGAGGTTACGCTCAAACAACCTTGAGTCAGTAAGGTTTCCACTCTTTGCCAATGAGATTGTATGTGTGTTAGGGACTACATTAAAAGCAGTTTTATAGTCAGCTTAAACTTTCACCTACCTTCTTAGGTTTCCCACATGCTTGTCTACAGCCTCCTAGTCAGCCAGGGATGTGTGAACTGCTTAGACCCTTTCAGGTGTCCTGCAAGTATGCATAGCCTCTCAGCCAGCTAGCACTTGCAGAGAGTTTATCAAGCCCTTCTGTAGGTCTTCTATTTCTATGACCTTCCTGTTAAATTTCTGGTTAGTCCTTTGGTCTTTTGTTTGCCCCAACCCAAACTGTAACTTTTGACCAATAGAGCTGGAGACTTTTCTTATTTATTTATTTTTACTGAGTTTACTACTTTCACTAACAGTATTACTCAATGTGAGTATTTTGCCTTCTGCTCCAAATTATGTCAGCCCCTCATGTCAGCAAAGCTGTTGGTTTTCATGACTAGCCATGGCCAATGGTGGGGCAGAAGAATTTGGGGGGGGGGTGATGGAAGTAGCCCCAGGCAAGAAAGCTACAGAGCCCCACTGTTGAGCAGGTATTATGAATAAACACTTCTTGATTTGTTGTTTTCTTTTTTTCAGTTTCCAGAGCCCTGAAATAGTTTTGGATAGTTTACATTTGTTTTCTTTGCATAGAAGACTTGCCCAGTTTTTCTGTGTGCCATAGTTGGAAGTCTAGCCTTGAATACTTCATTTTATAGGATGATTTTTTTTTTGACAGTGAGATGATAATTCTTTATTTCTTTTTATTTTATTTTTTTTAAGACTGAGTCTCACTTCATCACCCAGGATGGAGTGCAGTGGTGTGATCTTGGCTCACTGTAACCTCTGCCTCTTGGGTTCAAGTGATTCTTGTGCCTCAGCTTCCTGAGTAGCTGAGATTACAGGCTTGTACCACCATGCCTAGCTAATATTTGTATTTTTAGTAGAGATGGGGTTTCACTGTGTTGACCAGGCTAGTCTCGAACTCTTGGCCTCAAGTGATCCGCTGTCTTGGCCTCCCAAAGTGCTGTGATTGTAGGCATGATCCACCACATCTGGCCCCTTTTATTTCTTATGTCATTAATTTTGTTGGTAGCTATTTTAAGTGTTATGCATTCTTTGGATAAAACCTTTTTTGATTATAATTTTCCAGTCTTTTAAAGTATGTGTTGAGTTTTAATAATTTGAGATTCTTTTCACTGATGTTCTCATTAAAACTTAATGCTGGATTTGTCTTAATGCCACAGTGAAAACCAATTCAGGCTAGACATTTTGCCTAACCATAAAGAAGACTGAGTGAGCTAACGGTGATCAATTTCTTTTGCAGGCATTATCCTGCACTGAAAACTCTGGAACATCTAGAGCATACCTACCTGCCTCAAGTAAGCCACTATCGATTCTGCAAGGTGATGGTGGACAACATCCCCAAGCTTCGAGAAGAAATAAAAGATGTTTCTATGTCTGATCTCAAAGACTTTCTGGAGAGCATCCGCAAACATTCAGACAAAATTGGAGAGACTGCCATGAAGCAAGTAGGTCTTGGGTATATGATAGGTTGGCCAGTGGCTTTTTCAGTATTCAGTTCAACACACGTTTCTCTTTGCCAAGTGTCTAGTTGTTTCTTATTATTTTATGAAAGTCCTTCATCTTTATGGGAACACATGGTTAAAAATGTTTTTATTTTTTAAACAGAGCAATGGACAATTATATTGTTTTGCTCTTTAGATGTTCAGTAAATATTGATTAATTGTGATGGGGTTTACATTGAGGTTATGAAGAAATTTTTCTATTGTTTGTATAATTCCCTTGACTTTACATAGAATTTGAAGCTCAAGATGTTTTAAAGTTCTCCTAGTTAATGACCTAAATTGTACTGCATGTGTCTTTGGCTCATTATTTACTACGTAAGCAAGACAGCATGCTGTGTGTGCATATTTCTGATATTAATAGGTGTCAGTGAAAAAAGGCCTATTGGGAAATGCTTTGACTTATGATCACACAAAAAGATTTATTAACAGCTTATAAATTAATAAATATGTTAGCAGTATTTACATTTGTTAAAAAAATTTTCAACCCTAAGTCACCAGTCATGAGGAATATCTAAATTTCTTTTTTTAAATTATGAATGAATGATCAGTAATGTTTTACAGTGGTACTTACTCACTTGAAATTTGTCACATTGATTTTATTAAACATTTTTAGTATACCTGATGATGTAGCCTACAGCAACAAATAACAAGATTCAGTTGTTCATGGAAAGAACTTTTTGGTATATTCTTGAATAGATTATTTGTAGTTTTTATCATTCTGTGAGGAATCAGGGAATAGATTATATTTCAAATCGTATTTTAGGTCTCAATAGCCTTGATAATCTATTTAGATGTCTGTTTGATCTATAATATCTATTTGATCCTCCAAAAGAGATTTGCCAGTTACCTTTCCTAAGGGAAGGCAGATATTTCCCCTTTCTTCTTTTAAATTTTGTCAGTGTTATACTTTACAAAGTGCAGAGTTTAAAACTAGATGGTAAACCTGATAGAAATAATTATATGATTTCATTTTTTATAGTGGTGAACAAGCAAAATTAATCAGTGACAATATACCTTTACATTACTGGGTACATACTTTGAATACAGGAATGAAGGTATCTTCCAAGATAATTCTTGCTGTGGTTGGCTAAGTTTTTGCTAAGCTTTTAACATATAGGAGAGAATAGTACAAAGCCTTTATGGAAGCTGCATTCTTAAAAATTGCTTTTTCTAGGCCTCTGCTTGATAAATTAATTTACTTCCTTTTTGATGAAAGAGGAAGCCATGAAGAATATTATTTTATTTAACCTGTGGCTAGCTGGTCTCATCCCTTAAGTATCTGAAGGAATTAAGACCCATGGGAGGGAAGTAATTTGCTTAAGTTCAAACAACCTATAAAGGTCAGATCTGTATTAGAATGCAGATTGGGTTGAAATGAATTTGTCTACTCTGGTACTCAATCTGTGTAAACTATTAGCTGTTTGCTATATTTTTGTCTTATAAAGAAATGATGAAGAAATCTTTTGTGAATCCAGGACTTTTAATTAACTGATAAATTCTCTTATCTCCTATAAAATTTTTCATCTCAGGATCTTTGAGTAAAGATATGTTAACAGTTAAAAAATCTTTTGTAATATCTAGAACATAAGGAAGATAAGAGAGAGAAACTATCATGTACTTTGTACATAGTAGGTGTTCAGCAGATGTTTGAATTCCCAGATAAGGGAGAGGAAGTAGTTTATTTCTCACTGCTTGGAGCCCAAAATAGTGTTTCTGGTTTGTGATGGTTTTCTTTGCAATGGTAATTTAGGGACTTAGCATCCTTCCATTGTGTGGCTCTTCCATCTTTAAGATGGCTTTGAAGATTGCTTCAGAAGGGGAAAGACCAAAAAGTGTTGCATGTGGGAAGGTCTTTAAGGGCAAGGCATGGATGTCACACATTACTTCTACCCATATTCTGAACTTAATTATATAGCCATACCTACCTGCAAGAGAGGCTGGAAAATGTAATCTAACTCATTCTCTAACAGAAGGAGGATATAGGTTTGATGAATAATAGCTAGTATCTGGCACAATCTACCTTCTGGTCACCAAATGTATCTTCATTCTTTCTCTCATACATAGAACACATTCATGCCTTCCCTAGGGGGTAACAATCCAATGGCCCATGTAGTCACTGCATCCATCTCAAAGGCTAATATCTTCCAGGAATGCTCAACCCTCTCCATCAGATTCAGTGTGGCTCTTAGTGAGCTGGTAACTACTCAACTAAAGTTGCAAGTTAACTGCACTGGTATCTCCTTCCACCCCCAATATACAATGAAGAAACTAGAATAAAATAACTATAACAAAAACTTTCATTTAGAAAAGGGAAGAATTGGAGACAAACAATATTCTCTGCTTCATAACAAATCATATAATCCACTTAGGCAGGCACTGGGAAGTTCCTCTACTCTGGTAGTAGGGGAATTTCCTTGCTTAGACCTGATTCCCTGGAAGGAATGCGTTTGCTCATTGTTCTTTTGAGCTCTAGCTGCACCCTGGCTTTTCCTTGTTTATTTATTTATTTTTTAACGTACACTTCTGCAGTAGATGCTGGGAAATATACATTCCTTAGAAGGCATACTTCTCTTTCTCTCTCTTTATGTGTATATATCTATATCTGCAATTGTGTCTACATTTACACTTATATGTCTTTTACTGCCAACTTTTTGCTTCTACAAGTTTAGGGGCCTGAGGGTTGGTTTAAGGTTCTGAACAAAGGTTTATTAATATTTAGTCCAGATGTGGTTTGTTTTACTTTTGACATTATCATTCCCTCAAAAGGTAGTAGGGTTCTCATTTTTTTCTTTCCAATAGGTTCTATGTGGACACCATATCCACTATTCTTCCCTAAATATAGTTTTCAAGAATGATTTTGTTTTTCATCTCCTCTCTTTGGGGAAGTAGTGGAGGTTGGGGAGCATAGCCCTTGCTTCATGTTTCTTTCTCAGTTTGATGGCTTTATATTGAGGTGACATGAAACAATGGGTGGTAAGATCATGCTTGAATCTCATCTCTGCCTCAGAGTTGAGTCACTTTGTTGAACTGGAAGTTTTCCTGGGACTTTATTGCTCAAGACTTTACTATTTTTTTCTCATACTGTTTAAGATCTGTGTATATTTACCTTTCTAACCCTGTGAGGCTTAAGTTTCTGGGACTAATTCTATTCCCTGTAATATCAGTCTGCAAATGAGCTAATACTTTTCTGAGCTTATCTTTTTTATGCAATACCTTGCCAAAAGCAGAAAGTAAATACCGATGTACACTGTAACTCTCACTCTTCATTCACTTATAGTGCTACAGGCCTGGTAGGCCTGTGGTATGCCCATTCACTTATTACGGATTCTAATTTTACCAGTTGTTTTGCCACAGTATTATAGGGCTTCCCAGCCTTTTAACTTGTTAAATATATGTTCTTACTGCCCACTCCCTGACCACTAAACCAATGCTTTTTATTTTAGATTTTTTTGTTGGGGTAACACTGTATTTCCAACACCCAGTTTCTTTATTCATTAAATAATGTTAAATATATGTTGTTACTGCCCACTGCCTGACCACTAAACCAGTGCTTTTTATTTAGATTTTTTTGTTGGGGTAACACCATATTTCCAACACCCAGTTTCTTTATTCATTAAATAATGTTCCCTGCTATAATAGACAAACTCTAAAATCTCATAATAGAAATTTTATGTTTTGCTTACGTAAAGACCAAAATGCATGTCACAGGTAGGTGACTCTCCTCCAAATGATCTTCAAGAGATCTAGGACTCTTCCAACTTGTGGCTTTCAAGTGTACCACAGAAGGGGAAAGAGAGTAAGTAATGCATGGAGGTTTTCAGGGATCAGTCATAATTATAAGTGGCACATCTCACTTCTGCCAATGGCCAGAGTGCCATCCCTGCAGAGGAGGCTTGGAAATATACTCTAGTTGTATGATCAGGAGGAAGAAGAAATAGGTTTGATGAACAGCTAAGCTAGTCTCTGCCATAATCTGTTATCACATAGCCTAGAAAGATAAATATTTTCCACATATCTTGCTTTTTCCTCACAATCTTGTCTTTTCATCATTTTTCCTTATGTGTCTGCCTTCTAATTTACTAATTCAGTTTTTAGCATTGTCAGTGCTGCTATTTAGAACTTTATTATTATTCTTTAGTTCAACAGTCACAGTTTTAGCTTTAAAGAATTTATTCTTGTTCTTATATTCCTCCTGTATCAGGGTAACTTATTTTTTCGAACATTTCTAAGTATGCTTCCTTAGAATCATACTGAGAAAACAGATTTGAAAGTCTTACTTAATATTGATAGTTGGTAAGTCTTAATATTGATAGTTTCTAGAAGAGCCCAGAAATTCTGTAGGTGGGTTCTTCTAGAAATTCTGTAGGTGACTGCTTTTTCTTGGTGAATATCCCTCTTTTTATTCTTCTACCCAGTGTGTCCTGAGTTACTGCAGTGATCCATGGGTGGACTTTGTCCTTGATACTGTGGAGCCAGGTTGGTACACTGGCTTCTTTTGGGGATATACTAGCCAAAACATCACTAAAGGGTTTTTCCCTAATTAAACTCGAATGAGTAAGTTAAGGTCTAATCATTTATTTGAGATTATATTCTCAAACTGTTTGTTGTTCAATTTTATGAAAAGATAAAACACAAAAAGTACTATTTGAGGATACTCTGAAGCATATATGGCATATTCATTCTTCTGTATGCAAACTTTTATGTAGAACTTTATCATTAGGAAGCTCTTTTTCTTCAATTGCATGTAGTCTGAAGGTCTAAAATGTAAAGGTCTTTAGATAGAACTTTACCACTAGGAAGTTTTTTTTTTCTTTAATTGCATGTGATAAACAGAATTCTAAAATGTATTCCAGGATTCCTGCCCCCTTGTTTATACATCCTATAAAATCACCTCTTCTTGAGAGGGTGGGCTTGATCTAATCAGGGAGCTCCTTTAAAAGAGGGCTAGGAGGTCAGTAATAGAAGATGTTAGAAAGATTCAGTGCTCCAGCAGATACTCTATTGTTGGTCTTGAAGAAACAAAGTGCCATTTTTGGAGAGGGCCACATGGCAGGAAACTGTAGGGAGCCTTGAGTTGCTAAGAATAATCCCCACCTGACAGCCAGCAAGAAATGGGAACTTCAGTCCTATGACCACAAGGAACTGAATCCTGCCAACAACATTAATGAGTTTAAAGAAGACCCTGTGCTCCAGGTGAGAGAGACCACAGCAATGATTGACACCATGATTTTAGTCTGGTGAAACTCTGAACAAAAGGACCCAGCAAAAACATTCTGAATTCCTGACCCAAGAGTTAACTCTGAGATAGTAATTGTGTGGCTTTAAGTTGCTAAATTTATAGCAGTTTGTTCCTCAGGAGAAGAAAACTAATACACTCCATTATTTTGGCCTCAAATAGAATTACTTAAAAAATTGTACATTGATATATTGCCTTTGGATTTAGGAAATAATTGTATAGTCTGGTTTATAATGGTGTTTAGCTAGAAGTCTCTCAGTCTTCTGTCTTTCTTCCAATATACCTGGGAAATTGCAGAAAGTAAGAAAATGTACAAATATGAGAACCAGGAGAGAAGTTCAATAATTAGTGAATCTGAAGAGGAGTTTCAAAATTTTCCATTTTACTGCTCTACTTATACAGTAGTCTACCCTTATATGGTTTTACTTTTCATGGTTTCAGTTACCTAGAGTCAACTGCAGTTAAAAATATTAAATGGAAAATACGAGAAAAAAATAGTTCATAAACTTCAAGTTGTTCACTGTTTGGAGTAGTGTGATAAAATCTGTTCTGTCCCATATACATATACATATACATATACATATACATATACATATACATATACATATACAAGCAGTATATCCATGCTTGTATATGTTACCTGTCCTATCTACTTATTAGTCACTTAGTAACCTTCTTGGTTATCAGATTGACTGTGGCAGTATTGCACTGCTTGTTTTCAAGCAGCCCTTATTTTACTTAATAATGGCCCCAAAGTGTAAGAGTAGTGATGCTGGGGTATGATTTTAATTGTTCTATTTTATTATTTATTATTATTATTTGTGGTTAATCTCTTTCTGGGCTTTATATATTAAACTTTATCATAGGTATATACAGTTATATAGGGCATGGTGCTGTCCACGGTTTCAGGGATATTTGGGGGAACTTGGAACATACCTTTTGTGGATAAGAGGTGGGAGGGAACACTATAGTGAATTTTAAGTTAAGCAGTCATATTTTTATTTTTAACAAATCTTTTAGGTTTTCTTATTGCATTTGTTGTCATTTTGTTTTTCACATGGCAGTAATTAAAAGCATTTAGTGGACATACATACAAGTTCTGCCATGGGAAATAGAGCCATCTTTAGAGCAGTAGAAAACCCTCCATCTTATCCTCTCCCATTTTCTGTGTTGATCTTAAATACTGATCTGTGTGCTTCCAAAATACTGTGTATATCTTATTTTGGAACTATGACTTTAATTTGATGTGATTTAAAAAAAAATCTTGAAAAAGTTCTTTGTTAATTGTCTACTGTTTTCTAGTTTCCTTTAGAGATTTATTTCTGGATTTCACTTACGGAATTGATTTCAGGAGAGAAGCTCTGTATTGCGTATTTTGATTAGTTTGCTTTAGGCTTTGTACTAAATAACATTTGTAATGTAATCATTCTTGGCTAGGTTGACTTCTGTGTGAGCCCTTTAACAAAGGGAAGGATTTTTTACTTTTACAATTCTAACTTGCCTTTGCCAGATTATATGAGTTATGTAACTGATGTTAAGGAAAGGAACTAATTGCCTATAAAAGATATTGAAGGCTTCTAGATACTATTCCTTGAATAAATGGTTTTAAAAGAACTGACCCCTGGGTTAGATTAGTTGTCACCATGGTCCTTTAAACCCTTTAATTTCTCTGGTTAAGTCTTCGTTACAGCTAAATTTACTCTTTAATGTATGGTATGGAACACCTTTTGACTTAGATCTGACCCAGAACTAATGACTGAGTTCACATAGGCCATGTATTGACCACCATGTAAAAGAAATATTGTTGAAGTCTCTTGTATGCTAGATATTATGCAAAACATGCAGAGTGTGGTCTTTGTAGTCAAAGAAGTTGGTCTGGTGTTCCTGGATTTACTTTCTTTTCTCTTCTTGATTTTGATATTTGTATATTTGTACCATTTTTTGCTTCTTACTCTTTTGAATAAATGAATGGTCTATGGGTGAGGTAGGATCTCATTTTTAAACATTTTTTTTCTGCTTGCTTCAAAAAGTTATTTGTATTACATATACTTCTAAAATATTTTGAACCTGACTTCAGTGAAAAAGCACACGCATATTATATTACGATTAAGTTTAAAAGATCAGTGTTTCTTTACTGATACTGAGTTGGGGTGAGAGAAGAGAAATAATGTATTCCTTAGATCTAATTTATATATTTATTTTTTGTTTATTTAATTTGTTTTTTGGAGGATGAGGCAGGAGAATAATTTGAATCTGAGACGTGAACATTGCAGTGAGCTGAGATTGCACCACTGCACTCCAGCCTGAGTGACAGAATTGAAACTCTGTCTCAAACAAACAAACAAAAAGATATAACATAATAGTACAAATAAAAGCAATACAATATAACAACTTTTTGCATAGTTTTTACATTGTGTTAGATATTATAGGTAATCTAGAAATGATTTAAAATATAAAGGAGGTTGTACATAGGTTATATGCATACATTACACTATTTTATATAAGGGACTTGAGCATCCACAGTTATTGGTATTTGCAGAGAGGTCCTGGAAGTAATCTCTTGTGGATACTGAGGGATGACTATATATAGAAAGCTGTATTTTTAGCTCAGATTTTGTGTATAGTGCCATTAAAAGCTGGCTTGAACCATGATGGTCTTAGCCTGCTTTCAAGGGCTATCCTGCCCTTGAATTTGGTAATTTTACCCTGGTGCCAGAAGATTTGAGGGTAATGAGTATCTCTTTTTCAGTACTATAACATTGTTTTTTTTTTTTTTAACTTAGGCTAAAGTCTGTTATTAATTTGTACCTTTCCTTTACCTCTGAATAAACCATATAAGAAAGCAAACGAATGCCAAAAAATAGCCCAGCCTTCTTCCCAACAGAGTGACTTCAGCTCTTCTTAGTCTACTAAACATATGGCCCTCTCAGCTTCCCCAATGAAGAAGGCTGTGGCCTGATGGGGCATGTATTGTTTGACTTTCTTGATAGGTCTTTAAACAGAGTTTCTTCTATTAACCTTGAAGAAGGGAGCTATCTGTATCAATAGTTCATAAGCATTTTAGGGATATAAACTTTTTGAGAATGTAATGAAACTCGTGAACCTTCTTTTTAGAAAAATTATCATGTGCATGTAAAATGTTAGAGGATTTAGACACTCTCTGAAATAGATCTAATTATATGTTATTTGTGAGAGCCCTTTAAATTATTAAGGTCCATATCAATGTCAGAGTCAGTAGTATATTCTGGGATGCTCCTATTCTAATTTCTTTATGATTTTTGAAGAGTGTGTAGTAGAAAAGATTGAATAAAATTGTAAACATCACACTTTAATTTTATACCACTAGTGAAAATGGATGCTAACATCACTAACCTATTAATAAATAGGTTCAAGGTGTTTGGTGAACTTTCCCGAGTAGCCAAGTTTAGATAATAGATGGGTATCAGAGAATAAGTTGACCTATATTGCATTTTGCTTTTGGCAGTGGTAAAATTGGATAAGGTTGTATTTTCGGACTTTGGTTTAGCTATAACTTCTCATGCTTTTGTCATTTGCTTTTTCTTTCTCTTTCTGTTGTACAGTTAGTACAGAAGAAATAGAGAAGGGCAAGATAACAATGAAAAAGTTCTAATTTTGATTTGAAATAGCTAGAGATAACATAGTATGAGGAAGCTTAAAATTGGTATTCATACTATTCAGTGTGACATGAAAAGGCATTTTCCTTTGGTGACGTGTTTACCTCCTTTTTCACAGAGATAATGCCCCTTTTTCTTTATGGGTAACCTTGTCTCTTAACCAATGTTACAGAGGAACTGAGGGCTATTAGGCAGACATTCTCTTGGCTTTCGGCACTCTTGTTCCTTAACTGTCTGTCTCCACCATTATTTATTGCTTTAATTCCATTCTTAAAGGAAGAGGTGATTACTTCTGGTTAAGGGTATTTCTTCCACCTGCGCTCAGTGTCATTTCCTTGTTCTGTCAGTTAATTCCTGTTTCTCCTCTCTTTATTTTTCAACCTTCCCCTCTCCAGTGACTTGACTTTACACTTGACATGCCCAAGGTTCTTCTTTCATTGGCCCTATCACTGTACTCCTCCCCCATCACCAAACCAACACATCATTTTCTTCTCCTATTTCCTGTCTCTTTGAATCATATTACCATTGATCTAACATAGAAATCTGCCATGCTAAGAAATTCAGGCTTTACATATAGGTACCTGAGGCTTTTAAGTTATGAGAAGAAAGGGGAATGATTAGATTTAATGCTCTTTTTCATCCTTTCTACTTGATTGAGATCACTGTCTTAGTTGTAGTGATATTAGTGTAGTAAGTAAAATATTGTGGGATGGTAGAGTATACACAATATTATAAACTGTAGATGCATTCTGTTAGTAAAGAATATTAGAACTATGGAGACCCTTACTTTCTGTCATAGTTAGGAATTCCTAATTTTTGGAAATAGAGATGGGACTAAATAACCTGAAGAGGGTTTTTTTTTTGTTTTTAAGGCAGGCAGGGTCTGGCTCTGTTGACCAGGCTAGAGTGCAGTTCTGCCTCCCTGGCTCAAGCCCTCCTTCCACCTCAGCCTCCTGAGTAGCTGGAACCACATGCATGCACTACCATGCCTGGCTAATTTTTGTATTTTTTGTAGAGGCAGGTCTCTTTTTCTCCCCAGGCTGGTCTTGAACTCCTAAGTTCAAGTGATCTGCTCACCTTGTCTTCTAAAAGTTTTGGTATTACAGGCATGAGCCACTGTGCCAAGCCTGAAGAGATTATTTTTTTCAGCTTTACTACATGACCTAGTGCATGGCAGCTTACTAGGAATATTCAAAATTTTTTTAGAAATTTTCTTTAAAAATTTCAATTTTCTGAAAAAGAAATGGAACATTTCTGCCCAATATCTGTATTTATAAATGATATATGTGTACTGTTCTCATTAGTTCAGTCAATGGTTACAAACTTTTTTGATTATGGGCTGCCATCAATAAAATATTTTTGTGTATGTATACCCCATACACACACACACACACACACACAAACACATATACATATATATATAATATGCAGTATGCCATTTATAAATATATAAATCATACAACATGTACTACTCTCATTAGCTAGTATGTTAGGGCAGGATATACATTTAGAGAGAGGAACATTGTTAATAATACTTTAAATCCTTGTATGGAAATCCTTCTTGATAATTTCAAATTTTATATGTTCTTTTTTGTCATATCTGATCATTATGTTTACCACATGATAAATCTGACCAGGGTATCTTAGCAGGTATATCACTTATTCATTGATGTGTAACAAACCACCCTAAGTTTAATAGCTTAAAAGAGTACTGATTTATTATTTTTTCTTATGATGCCATAGATAGCACTTCAGGCTGGGCACAGTTAGAGAATTTGTCTGCTGACCTTACCAGGAATCACTCATGTTCCTGGCTGGCAGTTGGTATTAGCTGTTGGATAGGTTATCTCTGTTCTCCACATGGTATCTTATTCCGCGGTAGACTAAACTGCTTCATCATTGCATGGTGGCCGTGTGGTTCAGAGTGGAAGAGAAGTCAAACTGCTGTGCCTCTTCAAACCCAGGCTCCATAATTTGACAATGTCCACTATATTGCATTAGCCAAAACAAGTCACAAAGCCAAGTTAGAGTCAAGAGGATGGAGAAGTGGCTCTTACCTCTTGATGAAAGAAGCAGCAGTGTCACATTGCAAAGGCACATGGGCACAGGGAGGGATGATCCATTGGGAATCATTATTATAATGGTCTTAGCACATCAAGTTGAAGATAGGTATTAACCCTGCTATTTTCTTATCATTTACATGTGCTGCTATTATTAGTATTATTTACAAACAACAGGAATATTTTAGGAAAATTTTAAGGCCATTTGTCCATTTTGTACATGTTTAAAACTGGATGATCTAATTTTAGTTAACTGAGCACCTATAATCTACAACATAGCACCATAAACTAAAAGAAAATAACTAAATGAGAATATTACTGTCAACTCTGCTGCACTATCTTTCCTCAGTATAGTATACCTTGAATTCTATATGTGATACATGACTGACATATAGAGAGTAAGGAAGGGTATCAGTATTGTTATTTTCAAATAAAATGTGAGTAACTTAGTTTCTTTGTTTTTTAAGATGAAAATTATATATAGATACATATAATATATATTAAAAATATATATTTATATCAGTAGATTGTTTTTGGATAGCCTTGAAATTTCAGAGCCATTGGTCTAACTGATGTGGAACAGTTAAGTGCCACAAGTGGTATTGTTATGTCCATTAGTGTCAGCCCTGACAGATGTGATTCAGCATGGCACTCTTCCCACTGCACTGGACTAAGCCTTAGAGCCCCTTTCAACGCAAAAATCTAGGCCAGCCTTCAGGAATGGATAGTAAATGACACATAAGATAATTTTTTTTATTATTATTGTTATAAGAGATTAGTTTTACCTATGGAAGAGGTACGATGTTCATGTATTTTAGAAGAGGCATTTTAGGAAAGATCTTAGCTATGTCTATGTGTGTGTTTGGGGGTTTGTATCCTGGAGCTAGGGAGATGCTGACTTAGTCTCTCCTTTACCTATTTATTTATTTTTGGATACTATTTCATCTATGCCTTAATAATTTTTCTTTTTTTTTTTTAAAGTACCAATGGCAACTTTGGTTTCTCTGTTCAAAACAAAACAAAACAAAAAAACTTTAAGAATATTTTCACATATTTTTAACTTGTGTTTATGATGAGGAAAATAAGTGTTTATTTCTAACATATGAGGTTTGTTTTAGTCCTCTTGTCTATGCAACCCAGTTCACAGTTGCAGTTTCCTGATGTATGTGAATTTGCTGATCTGAGTTCTTTAGCTTTTCATACATGGTTGTCCTATTGTACTGCAGGAGCTGTTGCTTTTACTAAGAATAAGAAGTTTACTACTGGAAAAGCCTTGCTAAAATTCTAGGGTACTGTCTTATAGCTGTGATTTTCTGTGTCTTGCTAACTAAAGAGAATGCTTCTTCCATGCAGCCAGCGAGATTAACAGATGTCCGAGTTGAACCCCAAAGCATCCAGCCATCTTTCCTGCTTTGACCCTGTAACCTCTCCCCTGGTTGGCAGTGTGCCTGTGTTGACAGTTCTCCTGGTTCAGCCAAAGGTGAAAGATAATTGCTTGTGGAGTAGCGGCTGGGATGGTATGTGTTTTTGTAGCAAGCATTCCCACCCCGGTCCCCAGGCAAAGCCTTGGATCTGGTACATATTTCAAAGCATGTGTTAAACTTTATGTGATACTGATTAAAATGGAGGGCTCCAGGGTGAATTGGCAGAGCCCCACAACTGCATCTGCCAAATGACATACAGAGAAAATGTCTTGCTACAAATGGAAGGGCTGAAACCTGTCTATCTTAGCAATATGCAAGCCTGCAAAAGGAAAGGTGACTCCGGCCATGTGTATATACATAGCCTGTGGAACATGCAGGATTCTTTAGCATCTCCTTTGTTCCTATGACATTTTAATTTAAAAGAAAGTCTTTTTATTTTCTTTTTCCTTTAAACAACAATAAAAACAAAACCCATATGGAAATAATAGTTAGCTTTACCATGTCAATTCTCCATTTTCATTGAACATTTGTTTAAAAATCTAACTTGGACCAAAGTTATGGTGGTGGAAGAATTATCCACCTTCCGAAACTAGATTTGTGAGTCACTGAGATAAGATCTGTGAAGTTCATTCTTTTATTTTTTAATTTTTTGAGACAGAGTCTTGCTGTGTCACCCAGGCTGTAGTGCTGTGGCACCATCTCATTTACTGCAGCCTCTGCCTCCCATGTTCGAGCGACTCTCCTGTCTCAGTTTCCTGAGTAGCTGGGACTACAGGCTCCCACCACCACGCCCGGCTAATTTTTGTATTTTTAGTGGAGATGGGGTTTCCCCTTGTTGGCCAGGCTGGTCTCAAACTTCTGACCTTAAATGATCCACCCCCACAGTGCCTCTTTTAAAGTGCTGGGATTGTAGGCATGAGCTACCATGCCCCACCAGTTCATTCTTGAAGGAAGAAAGCTCTTTTCAAAGCAGAAAATTTGTATTCAGAGCTTTTAGATTGAAGATCTCCTTAGGACATTCTTTCAGAAAGAAATATGCATTTATATCATAGGCATAGATAACACTTCCTCAAAGGCAATATAGACAACATTAGTATCTTTGGTCACACTTCCTCGCCCTGCTTTTGTGACAGGATAGAGAAATCTTCAGTTTTTTAAAAGGGATTTATATATATATATATTTTAGGAAAGCAGAAGGGAAAAGAAATTTATAGTAGTAAGGATGAGTGGCACAAGAGAAAAAAAAGCAAAAAGGAAGAAAAGTTTGTGGGAAGAGGAAGATAAGTAGATTAACAGGGAAGTAAACCAGGTTTCTAATTCATGGGTGAATCAGAGAGAACAGGTATCAAATTAAGGATTACAAAATGTAGAATGGGTACTAAATATCAGTACAAAGCAGCCACAATAATATTGATTTTTAGATTTAAGTAATCCCACCAAACTTTGATGTATCTCATCATGTCGACTCTCTGCTCTAGAGAATAAAGTATTGCTTGATCCCATGGATTGGCCTTTTATTTTTCAGAATAGCTCAAAAGATGGCTTTGGGGATTCACTGTAAGATTTTGTTGCATCTAGATTATACTTGAGGTGGAGAGGCATAATTTAAACCACTTCACAGGCGAAGAAAATAACTACACACAGCAGATCCTGGATTAGGAAAATAAATACATTTTATTATTCAGAATGTGCTTTTATGAACTCCCTTTAAAAAATTACAAGCCTTATACATATGGAGATATTCTAGTTTTCCAGGTGAGACCATCCGAGTCTGTTTTGCTTTTAAGTGTTTTCTGTGATATATTAGGTTTCTTTGTTAACTCAGATTGCTGCTTCTTTTCCTTCTTTTGAAGTGAGGGGGGCAGGGAATACATAGGGAACTGAAAGAGAAAATGCTGGAGCTCTTTGGCTACCATTTTTGAGCTTTTATTGAATTTCATACAATTTCTTTATTTTCCTCTGGTATTAAAACTCAGTGTTTCAGTCACAAAGATAGTTATTTCTAAACTGTAATTTTGACTTAATCTTCTTTAAGGATTGTTTAAGGGAGTTGATAATCTGTTTTTCTCTCTCCTATAGTTTTAGTTGGGTCAAATAGGATTTGCCCTGAGGATATTAGTATTGACTTCATGTAAAAGAAGTTTGAAACCTAAGATTCCAGTTAGTTTGCTTTCTTGGGCTTTTGTAGAATATTTTATACAGGGAGAAATATGCAGCTGGATTGCAGTCAGCCACTAAATCCTAGTGAGTGCCTCTTTTTTCTAAGGATCATCTTAGAGTTTTGAATGGGTTGGTTACTAAAAGGAAGCTTCATTTCATGGGAAGTGATCTTAATTGATAAAGAATATGGTGAAAAAGGAAGAGGAAAATTCTGTACACTTCTAGTATAGTGAAAGTTGTAAAAGAGAAGCAGGAATAATAGAAAAGGAGTAAGGAACTTATTAGTAATCATATAGTATGCTTAATTAACACTTTCACCATGTTAACTTATTCTGTGTGAGTGATTATCTTTGTTCATTTATTCTTTCAATCAACACATAGTTATTGAGTATATGTTAAAAACAAGTTACTATACAGTATGTCAGATGGTGATATTTGCTAGGCAGAAAATAAAGAGGGGAATGGGGGCTGGGTGCAGTGACTCACACCTGTAATATCAGCACTTTGGAAGGCTGAGGCGGATGGATCACCTGAGGTCAGGATTTCGAGATCAGCCTGGCCAACATGGCGAAACCCAGTCTCTACTAAAAATGGAAAAAAAAAATTATCCGGGTATGGTGGTGAGTGCCTGTAATCCCAGCTACTCAGGAGGCTGAGGCAGGAGAATCACTTGAAACCAGGAGGTAGAGGTTGCAGTGAGTTGAGATGGCACTACTGCGTTCCAGCCTGGGCAACAAGGGCAAAACTCCATATCAAAATCAAACATAAGAAAAGGCTGTAGAACATTGTATTGATCCCAGAGAAACCTTGCTAGTTTATATTTTATTTTTGTAAGCATTCCTGTTAAAATTTTTTTATCTATCTAGTTCTGTTTTCTGAGATATTAATGAGAAATAGAATAAAAGTTATTTATGAAATATTGGCTAATCTATTCAACTTCATATTCATAATGGTATTTTTTATAAGCTAAACTATGTTGTATGTTAAGATTTCTCTCTTTTAAACTTTGATCCCTCAGTTGATAGTTCTGTTTCTTGGCAGATGTATTAATTTTCTTGGGCTGCTATAACAAGGTACTACAAACTAGGTGGCTTTTAAAAAACAACAGAAATTTGTTCTCTCACAGATCTGGAGCCTAGAAATCTAAAAGCCAGAGGTAGGCTATATTGGTTCTTTCTGCAGTGCTCACAGAGAATCTGTTTCATGCTTTTCTCCTAGCTTCTGGTTGTTGCCAGCAATCCTCTGTGTTCCTTGATTTATGACAGCGTAACTCCAATCACTGCCTCTTTCATCACACAGCATTTTCCTTGTGTATCTGTATCTCTTCCTTTTATTGTGTTTAATTTAATTTTAAACAATAGAGATGGAGTCTTGCTTTGTTGCCCAGGCTGGTCTTTAACTCCAGGGCTCCAATCATTCTCCTGCCTCAGCCTCCCAAAGAATTGGGATTACAGGTGTGAGCTACCATACTCAGCCTCTTCTTTTAAATATGCCAGTAATATTGGATTAAGGCCCACCCTGAAGACCTCATTTAACTTTGTTACATCTGCAAAGACCCTGCTTCCAAATAAGATCATATTCGCAGGAATTAGGAATTAGTACTTCAACAAATACTTTTAGGGGACACAATTTAAGCTACAAAAGAATTTAAGTTGACTGAGTACCTGACATGCTCAGCAGCTTTCTCTGTATTGTGCCATGTGGACGTGTAGAAATGAGCCTTAAGTACCCCAGAAATCTTTAGTGTAAGAAAGCCTATACTTCATGAAAAACAAAGAAGATATAGCAGGCTCTATATTTGGAAACCGAGACTAATACTGTATGTACAAAGTTGTTGAATTGCTTATTCTAGACTATTGCATTTGGAAAGTCAGTAGTGGTTAATCAATGACATTTTTGTGTGTGGCTGTTAATTACAAAGACTTACGTTAGATGTTGTCAAGGTATTCAAAATAATCAATCCCTTGAGGCTCTTTTCAGGAAAAGTGAATTGACATGATCAACTAGTATTTTAAATATTGAGGGAAATTGAGAATAAAGGAATGATTAGGCTAGTTTACCATAGAAAGTAAGATATTCTGCTTAATTTAGGATATAGGAGATTCTTCTTTATTTTTTCTCATGGAAATAAAATGATTAGAATATGTAAAGGGACATGGGGATATGGGAAAAGAAGGCCATAAGTCATTTTTATGATCTATAGGAAGAGATATTTGTTAATTATAGCATTGCTATTCTGAGTTATCAGTACCCAAGATGGTACTCAAATCATGCAAAGATTATTGATGATTTGAAACATCTGTTTAGAGGTTTTATGTTATTATTGACATTTTTAGAAGTAGGTCAGTGTTTTTTCTTCATTGCCCTATAGGCTAGAAAAATAAGTGCACTGAACAAAAGCAACTTCTTTGGGCAAGCCAGCTACAGAAACTTGGCAATAAACTGGTTTGAACTAACAGTTTAATTTCTGGGCTTTGATAAACCATCTCTGTACTCCTGTTGTGAAGAATTCAAACTTGTATAACAAATTGTCTTGGCTTAGTCATAGCTGGAATGAGAAGCTTAGCAATACTCCACTGGATGTTTTATGTATGCTTTGGACAGTCTCTTTAACTATCCCAGAAAACTTAGCGACACTTGAGCGTGCACCTAGCTACATCCCCAGTGCTGCATTATGGACCCATGGGAAAGTAGGCAAACTCTGCCCACACTTGTGCATACTTAAACTGGTACATGGTGGTGAGATTGCAAGGAGAGACAGTAGAATCCCTAAGAGAACAAGCGTGTGAATAAAGATCCTGGCATAGCAGTCCAGTTTGCCACAGGGCCTAAATGTCAGAAAGGAACATTGATTCAATCATTCAGACCTAGTCTTCTCCCTTAACTTTACTTCATAGCCAAGCAGTTATATACCCTAGGATATAAAACTGAAAGATTATATCCCAGTCCTTCTACTATGGTGTTTCTACCTTTAAACAAAGTAGATATTACAAAGGAAGGTATTTTTGTAAAGAAGAGAGAGAGACTCAGTGTGAGAGACTCCTATAGATATATGAAGTGGACTATGAGTGAGAATATGAGTGGAGACTGAGGTTTAGCCACTTTGAGAAGTGCTGTTTTTGAGCCAATAGGTTTAGAAATACAATATTTTGAGAGTAACCTAAAAGGATGCTCTGGTTAATGGGCCCAGGAGACATTCAGGTTGCATTTGCCTTCGGAAATTTAATATTGCAGCCAGGTATGATTTTTTAGTTTTGGCTACCCAATCACGAAATAAAGTAACATGTACCTTTCTGCTCAGTTGCTTTGGGCTAAAATTCTTATATCAGAGAAATGACACAATTATTGTGAATATGGAAGTTAATAAACAGCATGTTTTGAAAGTTTAAAATGGTAGTCATGAGTTTAGTTTTTATTTTTAACCTCAGTTTTCTTTTTGGACCTTATACATCACTTTATTGCTTTGGGCTCATTTTCTCACTGGTGAAAAGGAGATAATATTTAACTGTAATACAGAGTGATCAGGTTAGTACCATTAACTAAAATGTTGTACAGCTGTGCATAGATAATTTGGTAAAAGTGCTTAATA
This sequence comes from Leontopithecus rosalia, assembly GCA_028533165.1. NCBI lineage: Eukaryota > Metazoa > Chordata > Mammalia > Primates > Cebidae > Leontopithecus > Leontopithecus rosalia. The sequence goes on from JAPYYA010000084.1 coordinate 24,782, forward strand.
ATGTTTGGTCCCCTGTCATTTACTACTAGGTATTAGCTTTCTTAAAGACAGGAAGAATTCAAGAGTGAACCTGTAAGAGTGATTTTTACATTGAATAAGATAGTGACACAAATTAGTTCAGTTATCATGGTGAATGTAGCAGATGCTATTCGTGCCCTGTTCATATCCCTTTAGTTCTTACCTACAGTGCATGCTGACTGAACTTTCAGTTGCTAGCACCTGTATCTCTTTGCCACAGGGCTTTCTCTGGAAGTCAGAAATGGGGAATTAAATACCACCTCTTCTCTCCTTCTGCCCGCTGCCCCCTGCCCCTGGCCCAGTAGCCCTCAGCTCATAACTCATGGAATTTGGTATATAAATACTTTAGCTTCCTTGCCCACCAGGAAGTATATGGAATACCTCTGAGGCAGGTATTCTATGCTATTTCTGAATTCCCCACAGAAATAAGTTTAGCCAACCTAACTTTCTGATAACATATCCTTTACTGACTTTTTTTCCTCGTCTCACTTCCTCATGTCTCAACTTGTCCTTTCTGGGGTCCTTGCCTAAATAAATTCCTTGGACTGAAGTCCTTCTTTCAGGTCCTCCTTCTGGGGAACTTAAACTAAGACAGCAGTCATAAGTAATGAAAAATCTGGACCCTATTTCTGTACATGCTCAGCAATAAATGTGGGTTTCTAATGGATCCAAGATATAGCATACTTATATAGCCACTAAACTTCAACTCCTATGGAAGTTATTCTCCCATTCCCTTCTCTTACCTCTAGGGTTATCTGGTTGGACAGTTACCTTGGTGGGGTGGGGCTGGGTCCTTTGTCAGTATCTTTTGGTGATTTTTTTTGGGGGGGGCCTGGTAAAATTACCCCAACAATGAGATTCTAGAATTTTTCTTGCATGCCAGCATTTTAAGAAGTGTAAGTGTGTGTGTGGCAGGGGGAGGGGAGCAGGAAGATTGGGGTTATCAGCATGTACTATGTAAGCTCTCATACTTAATCCCCTCTTTTCAGAATGGTATCCTTCTTCTCAGTTGTTATAGCTGTACCAGTCAGGAGATGCTTTTTTTTTTTTTTAGCCATGTATAAAGAATAAATCTCCAGCTTTTTGCTGTGGTGAGAGAGGGACAGTTGTTTGACTAGATGAAGTAAGAAAGGTGATCTCAGGGTCTAACCTCTTCTTGAGCAGACTTTCAGCTAAACTGCTATAAGCTTCATTTTCTGCTTTTCCTTCCAGAGATACCCAGTGTTAGCAATGTGATACAATCAAGCTGCCTTTTGGATTTCTCCAGTACTCACTCTGTCTCCTTACTGCACTGGACTAACTTGCAAAATTTTTGTTGCTGTTGGTTTTTCTTCTGTACCCATTGGTTTTGTGGGGTTTTGCCTTAAAAAAAAAGCTGTTTAATTTTGTTTAGTCAAGTTTTGAGGAGGGAGGTGAGCTTAGTGCCTATGTTTGATCTGCCATCTTTAACTTGAAGTCACAGAAGTTAGTGTTCACCAAAGGAAACAAAAAAATAAAATAAGGCTGGCCGGGCACAGTGGCTCAGGCCTGTAATCCCAATAGTTTGGGAGGTCAAGGCAGGTGGATCAATTGAGGTCAGGAGTTCAAGACCAGCCTGGCCAACATGGTGAAACCCCATCTCTAATGAAAAATACAAAAAATTAGCTGGGTGTGGTGGTGGGTGCCTCTCATCCCAGCTACTAGGGAGGCTGAGGCAGGAGAATTGCTTGAACCCAGTAAGAGGAGGTTGCAGTGAGCCAAGATTGTGCCATTGCACTCCAGCCTGGCAAAAAGAGTGAAACTCAGTCTCAAAATAAAAATAAAAATAAAAAATAAGGCTGTGGAGTCAACAGTATTGAAGAAAATGTTAGGTTGCATATAGTGCCCCAGTCATTAACAATGAATATATTTGTGAGCATCTGAGGAAAAATATTTTAAGCAATTATTTCTTATCAGACTATCCATAAAATACTATGAAGTAAGAAAAACATAGGAGTGAAAGTTGGGAAGTTGGGGAAGAACCGAAGGTTTTTTTTTTTTTTTTTTTTTTGAGATGGAGTTTCGCTCGTTACCCAGGCTGGAGTGCAATGGCGCGATCTCGGCTCACCGCAACCTCCGCCTCCTGGGTTCAGGCAATTCTCCTGCCTCAGCCTCCCGAGTAGCTGGGATTACAGGCACGCACCACCGTGCCCAGCTAATTTTTTGTATCTTTAGTAGAGACGGGGTTTCACAATGTTGACCAGGATGGTCTCGATCTCTTGACCT
>JAPYYA010000842.1:0-13723 GCA_028533165.1 Leontopithecus rosalia
AACTTCAGGCCAATGTCCATTATTCAAAAATCTTCAATAAAATACTGGCAAGCCGATTGCAACAGCACATCAAAAAACTTATCCATCATTTTCAAGTAGGATTCATCCCGGGGATGCAAGGCTGGTTCAACATACGCAAGTCTATAAACATAATTCACCACATAAACAGAACCAAAAACAAAAATCACATGATTATCTCAATTGAGGCAGAGAAGGCCTTTGACAAAATTCAACAGCCCTTTATGCTAAAAACCCTCAATAAACTCGGTAATGATGTAACGTATCTCAATGTAATAAAAGCTATTTACAACAAACCAACAGCCAATACATACTGAATGGGCAAAAACTGGAAGCATTCCCTTTGAAATCTGGCAATAGACAAGGAAGCCATCTCTCACCACTCCTATCCAATACAGTACTGAAAGTTCTAGCCAGCGCAATCAGGCAAGAAAAAGCCATTATCGGTATTCAAATAGGAAAGGTGGAAGCCAAGTTGTCTCTATTTGTAGATGATATGATAGTATACCTAGAAGACCCCATCGCCTTAGCCCAAAAACTCCTGAAACTGATAAGCAACTTCAGCAAAGTTTCAGCATATAAAATCAATGTGCAAAAATCACAAGAATTTCTATACACCAATAACAGACTGAAAGAGAGCCAAATCAAGAATGAACTGCCGTTCACAACTGCTACAAAAATAATAAAATACCAAGGAATACAAGTTAAAAGGAATGTAAGGGACCTCTTCAAGTAAAACAACAACCCACTGCTCAACGAAATAACAGAGGACACAAACGCTATCCCCATTAAGCTATCATTCACTTTCTTGACAGAACTGGAAAAAAACACCAAAAACTTCATATGGAACCAAAAAAGAGCCCGCATAGCCACGTCAATTCTAATCAAAGAAAACGCAGCAGGAGGCATCACACTACCAGACTTCTAACTATACTACAAGGTTACAGTAATCAAAACAGCATGGTTCTGGTACCAAAACAGAGAAATAGACCAATGGAACAGAACAGAGGCATCGGAGTCAACACAATATTTCTTTTTTTTTAATTTTTAATTTTTTTAAATTTTTATTGCATTTTAGGTTTTGGGGTACATGTGCAGAACATGCAAGATAGTTGCATAGGTACACACGTGGCAGTGTGTTTTGCTGCCTTCTTCCCCTTCACCCATAATTGGCATTTCTCCCCATGCCATCGCTCCCCCACTCCCCCCAAGCTGTCCCTTCCCTATTTCCCCAAATAAACCTCAGTGTGTGGTACTCCCTTCCCTGTCAACACAATATTTCTACAACCATACAATCTTTGGTAAAGCTGACAAAAACAAGCAATGGGGAAAGTATACCCTGTTTAATAAATGGTGTTGGAAAAACTGGCTAGCCATGTGCAGAAAGCAGAAACTGCACCACTTCCTGACACCATACACTAAAATTAACTCCGGATGGATTAAAGACTTAAACATAAGACCAGGCACCATAAAAACCCTAGAAGAAAATCTAGGCAAAACCATCCAGGACATAGGAGTAGGCAAGGACTTCATGAACAAAACACCAAAAGCATTGGCAACAAAAGCCAAAATAGACAAATGGGACCTAATCAAACTCCACAACTTCTGCACAGCAAAAGAAGCAGTCACTAGAGTTAATCAGCAACCAACAAAATGGGAAAAAATTTTTGCAGTTTCGCCATCTGACAAAGGGCTGATATCCAGAATTTACAAAGAACTCAAACAGATTTACAGGAAAGAAACAAACAAGTCCATTCAAAAATGGGCAAAGGATATGAACAGACACTTTACGAAAGAAGACATACATGAGGCCAACAAACATATGAAAAAATGCTCATCACCACTGGCCATTAGAAAGATGCAAATCAAAACCACATTAAGATACCATCTCACACCATTTAGAATGGTGATCATTAAAAAATCAGGAGACAACAGATGCTGGAGAGGATGCGGAGAAATAGGAACACTTTTACACAGTTAATGGGAGTGTAAATTAGTTCAATCATTGTGGAAGACAGTGTGGCAAGTTTTTAAGAACCTAGAAATAGAAATTCCATTTGACCCAGCAATCCCATTACTAGGTATATATCCAAAGGACTATAAATCCTTTTACTATAAGGACACATGCACACGAATGTTCATTGCAGCACTGTTTACAATAGCAAAGACCTGGAACCAACCCAAATGCCCATCCATGATAGACTGGACTGGGAACATGTGGCACATATACACCGTGGAATATTATGCAGCAATAAAAAACGATGAGTTCGTGTCCTTGTTGGGACATGGAAAAATCTGGAGAACATCATTCTTAGCAAACTGACACAAGAACAGAAAATGAAATACCGCAAATTCTCTCTCATAGGCGGTTGATGAAAAATGAGAACACATGGACATAGGGAAGGGAGTAGTACACGATGGGGTCTACTGGGGGGAATAGGAGAGGGAGAGCGGGGGGCAGAGTGGGGGAAGGATAGCATGGGGACAAATGCCAAATGTGGAAAAAGGAGAATAAGGCAGCAAAACACACTGCCATTTGTGTACCTATACAACTATCTTACATGTTCTGCACATGTACCCCAAAAACTAAGGAGCTGCATTTTGATATTCCAGAGTGAAGGGGAATACACGCCGTATTGAGAAATATCTGGTTCTAAAACAAAAACGGAACTTCCTAACAGAATGGTCTTTCATGTGTGCATTCAACGTACAGAGTTTAACTGATAAGTGTTGGCAACAGTTTCTAAAGCCTTTCTGTAAAGAGGCAGAAAATGGGTATTTCCAGCCAAATCCAAGGATTTAAGAAATCGTGGTAAATCTCTGTCTGAAACACAAAACAAACGGATCTTTTCAACTGCACTGCTGTGTGTTCGTTCAGCTAAGGGAGTTGAGTCTTTGTTAATATTCAGCCAGTTAGAAACACGTTTCTTCTAAGAGCTGCATTTCGATATTCCAGAGTGAATGGGAATGCATGCTGTATTGAAAAATATCTGCTTCTAAAACGAAAACGGAACTACCTAACAGAATGGTCTTCAACGTGTTCATTCAACTTACAGAGTTAAACTGATGTGTGTTTGCAGCAGTTTCTAAACCCTTTCTGTAAAGAAGCAGAAAATGGGTATTTCCAGCCAAATCCTAGCATTTAAGAAATCGCAGTAAATCTTCGTCTAAAACAAAAAACAAACGGATCTTTCAAACTGCCCTTCTGTGTGTTCGTTCAACTAAGGGAGTTGTGTCTTTGTTTAGATTCCGCGAGCTAGAAACACGTTTTTTCTAGGAGCTGCATTTCGATATTCCAGAGTGAATGAGAATACACGCTGTATTGAGAAATATCTGGTTCTAAACCGAAAACAAAGCTACCTAACAGAATGTTCTTCAATGTGTGCATTCTACTTACAGAGTTAAACTGATGTGTGTTTGCAGCAGTTTCAAACACTTTCTGTAAAGAAGCAGAAAACGGCTATTTCCAGTCAAATCCAAGAATTTAAGAAATCGAGGTAAATCTCCGTCCGAAACACAAAACAAATGGATGTTTTCAACTGCCCTGCTGTGTGTTCGTTCAACATAGGGTGTTGAGTCTGTGTTTACATCCTTCGAGTTAGAAACACGTTTCTCTAGAACCTGCGTTTTGATATTCCAGAGTGAATGGGAATACACGCTGTAGTGAGAAATATCTGCTTCTAAAACGAAAACGGATATACCTAACAGAATGGTCTTCAATGTGTGCATTTAACTGACAGAGATAAACAGATGTGTGTTTGCAGCAGTTTCTAAACACTTTCTGTAAAGAAGCAGAAAACGGGTATTTCCAGCCAAATCCAAGCATTTAAGAAATCGCGGTATATCTCCCTCTGAAACACAAAACATACAGATCTTTCAAACTTCCCTGCTGTGTGTTCGTTCAACGAAGGGAGTCGAGTCTGTGTTTAGATTCAGCGAGTTAGAAACACGTTTCTTCTAGGAGCTGCGTTTCGACATTCCAGAGTGAATGGGAATCCAGGCTGTATTGAAAAATATCTGGTTCTAAAACAAAAACGGAGCTACCTAACAGAATGGTCTTCAACGTGTGCATTCAAATAACAGAGGTAAACTGATGTGTGTTTGCAGCACTTTCTAAACCCTTTTTGTAAAGAAGCAGAAAACGGGTGTTTCCAGCCAAATCCAAGCATTTAAGAAATCACGGTAAATTTCCGTCTAAAACACAAAACGAACGGATCTTTCAAACTGCCCTGCTGTGTGTTCCTTAAAATAAGGGTTTTGAGTTTGTGTTTACATTCAGCGAGTTACAAACACGTTTCTTTTAGGACCTGCGTTTTGTTATTCCAGATTGAATGGGAATACACGCTGTATTGAGAAACATCTGGTTCTAAAATGAAAGCGAAGCTACCTATCAGAATGGTCTTCCATGTGTGCATTCAACTTAGAGAGTTAAACTGATATGTGTTTGCAGCAGTTTCTAAACCCTTTGTGTAAGGAAGCAGAAAACAGGTATTTCCAGCCAAATCCAAGCATTTAAGAAATCGCAGTAAATCTCCGTCTAAAACACAAAACAAACGGATCTTTCAAACTGCCCTGTTGTGTGTTCGTTCAACTAAGGGAGTTGAGCCTGTGTTTAGATTCAGCGAGTTAGCAACACGTTTTTTCTAGGAACTGCGTTTGGATATTTCAGAGTGAATTTGAATACATGCTGCTTTGAGAAAAATCTGGTTATAAAACGAAAACAGAGCTACCTAACAGAATAGTCTTCAATGTGCGCACTTAGTCTTCACTTAGAGAGTGAAACTGATGTTTGTTTACAGCGTATTCTAAAGCGCTCTGTAAAGAAACTGAACACGGGTATTTCCAGCCAAATCCAAGCATTTAAAAAATCGCGGCAAATCTCCGTCTAAAACACAAAACAAACAAATCTTTCAAACTGCCATGCTGTGTGTTCATTCAACTTAGGGAGCTGAGTCTGCCTTTAGATTCAGCGTGTTATAAACACGTTTCTTCTAGGAGCTGCGTTTTGATATTTCAGAGTGAATGGGAATACATGCTGCATTGAGAAATATCTGGTATTAAAACGAAAACAGAGCTACCTAACAGAATGGTCTTCAATGTGTGCATTCTACTTACGGAGTTAAACTGATGTGTGTTTGCAGCAGTTTCTAAACACTTTCTGTAAAGAAGCAAAAAACGGGTACTTCTGGCCTAATGCAAGCATTTGAGAAATCGCGGTCAATCTCCGTCTGAAACACAGAACAATGGGATCTTTCTAACTGCCCTGCTATGTGTTCGTTCAACTAAGAGACTTGAGTCTGTGTTTAGATTCAGCGAGTTAGAAACATGTTTCTTCTAGGAGCTGCATTTTTATATTCCAGAGTGAATGGGAATACACGTTGTATTTAGAAATATCTGGTTCTAAAACGAAAACGAAGTTACCTAACAGAATGGTCTTCAATGTGTGCATTCAACTTACAGAGTTAAACTAAGGTCAATTTGTAGCAGTGTTTAAACCCTTTCAGTAAAGAATTTAAAAAGGGATATTTCCAGCCAAATGCAAGCATTTAAGAAATAGCTGTAAGATTGCATCTAAAACACAAAACAAATGTATCTGTAAAACTGCTCTGCTGGGTGCTCGTTCAGCTAAGAGAGTTGAATCTACGTTTAGATTCAGAGAATTAGAAAAGCGTTTCTTCTTGGAGCTGCGTTTGATATTCCAGAGTGAATGGGAGTACATGCTTTATTGAGAAATATCTGGTTCTAAAACAAAAATGAAGCTACCTAAGAGAATGGTGTTCAATCTGTGCATTCAACTTACAGACTTAAACTGATGTGTGTTTGCAGTGGTTTGTAAACCCTTTCTGTAAAGAATCTAAAAACCGATATTTCCAGCCAAATCCAAGCATTTAAGAAATAGCGGTAAGACTGCATATAAAACACAAAACAAATAAAACCAATAAAACAAATACAAAAGGCAAATCCAAGTAAGGAAAATAAAGGCAAGGCAAATCCAGGAAATGCTTATTTAGGCACGGAAAATTCAGGCAATTGAAGTCAAGACAAGGCAAATCCAGGCAAGGCAAATCTACGCAAGGCAAATCTTGGCAAGGCAAATATAGGCAACACAAGGCAAGCCAAATTTAGGCAAGGAAATTCCAGACAAGGAAAGGCAAGGTAAAACCAGGAAAGATAAATCCAGGAAAGACAAGGCAAAGCAAAAAAAATCCAGTGAAGGCAAGTAATGGCAAGGCACATTCAGGTATGTCAAATCCAGAAAAGGCAAGGCTTGGATAATCCAGGCAAGGCAAGGCAAGACAAATCCAGGCAAGGGAAATCCAGGTCAGGGAAAATAAGGTAAATTCAGGCCAGGAAAACCCACGTAAGGCCAGGTGAGCAAAACATATCCTGGCAAATCAAATAGAGGGAAGGCAAAACCAGCCAAGAATATGCACGGAAAATCCAGACAAGGCAAATTCAGGCAATGCGAGGCAAGGCAAATCCAAGCATTGCAAATCCAGGCAAGGCGAGGCAAGGAAAACCCAGGCAAGGCAAATTTTGGCATGGCAAATCCAGGTAAATCAAATTTCAGCAAGGCAAATATAGACAATTGAAAATCTAGGCAAGGAAAGGCAAGACAAGGCAAACCGAGGACAGGAAAATCCAGAGAAGGCAAAGCAAGACAAATTCAGGCAGGGCAAACCCAGGGAAGGCACGGGAAGGTAAGGCAAATTTAGACAAAGCAAGGCAAGGCAAATCCAAGCAAGGCAAGGCAAGGGAAGGCAAGGCAAATCCACACAAGTCAATACTAGGCAAATTCAAAAAAGGCAAATTCAGGAAAGGCAAGGCAAGTCAAATCTAGGCAAGGCAAATCCACGCAAGGAAAGGCTAGGCAAATCCAGGCAAAGCAAATCCAGGCCAGGGAAATCCAGGCCAGGGAAATCCAGGAAAGGAAAATCCAGGCAAGATGAGGTAAGGCAAATTCAGGAAAGGGAAATCCAGGCAAGGCAAGGCAACTCAAGGAAAGGCAAATCCAGGCAAGGGAAACCCAGGCAAGGCAAATCCAGGCAAAGCAATGCAAGCCAAATCCAGACAAGGAACGTCAAGGTAAATCCGAACAAAATAAATTCAGGCAAGGCAAGGCAAATCCATGTAAGGCAAGCCCAATCAAGGCATATCCATGACAGGCAAATCCAGACAAGGTAAGGCAAGTCAAATCCAGGCAAGGCAAATCCAGGCAAGGCATGGCAAAGCAAAGAAAGGCAAGCAAATGCAGCCAATTCAAGGCAAGGCAAATCAAGACAAGGAAAGGCAAGGCAAAACCAGGCAAGGCAAAGCAAAACAAACGCAGGCAAGGAAAATCCAGGAGAGACAAGACAAGGCAAATTTAGGCAAGTTAAATTCAGGAAAGGCAAGGCAAGGCTAATTTAAGCAAGGCAAATCCAGGCAAAACAAATCCAGGAAAGGGAAATTCAGGCAAGGCTAATTCAGGCAAGGGAGGACAAGGCAAGGAAATCCAGGAAAGGCAAATCCGGGCAAAGCAAGACAACACCAATCCAGGTACGGCAAGGCAAGGCAAATTTAGGCAGGGCAAATCAAGGCAAGAAAATACAAAAGCAATCCAGGCAAGGTAATACAAGGCAAATCCGATCAAGGCTAATTTAGGCAAGGCAAGGCAAAGCATGGAAAACCCAGGGAAAGCAAATCCTGGCAGTTCAAAGCAAGACAAATCCAGGCAAGGGAAATCCAGGCCAGGAAAGGTAAGGCAAGGCAAGGCAAATACAAGCATGACAAATCCAGGCAAGGCAAATCATGGCACGGCAAATCCAGGCAAGGGAAATTCAGGCAAGTCAAATTCAGGGAAGGCAAGGCAAGGCAAATCCAAGTAAGACACAACAAGACAAATCTAGAAAAGACATATCCAGGCAAGGCAAATCCAAGCAAGGCAAATCCACCCCAGGCAAATTCAGGCAGGGCAAATCCAGGTAAGCAAGGCAAGGCAAACACAGGGAAGGCAAATCCAGGCAAGGAAAATACAGGCATGGCAAATCCAGGCAAGAAAAGGCAAGGCAAATCCAGCCAAGGAAAATCCCGGCATGGGAAATCTAGGCAAAAAAAACCTGGCAAGGCAAATCAAAAAAGGGCAAGGCAAGGGAAATCCATACAAGGCAAATCCTGGCAAGTCAAATCCAGCCAAGGAAAATTCAGGCAAGACAAATCCAGGCACTACAAATCCAGGCAAAAAGAATTCAGGGAAGGCAATGAAACGCAAATCCGGAAAAGGCAAGCAAGGCAAACCCAGGCAAGGCATATTTAGGAAAGGCAAACCCAGGAAAGGCAAATCTAGGCAAGACAAATACAGGCAAGTCAAAGCAAGGAAAGGCAAGAAAAATCCAGTCAAGGCAAGGCAAGGGTAGGCAAATTCAGGCAAGGCAAGGCAAACCCAGACAAGCCAATCCAAGCAAGACAAGGCAAGGTAAAACCAGGCAACGCATATCAGGGCAAAGCAAGGCAAGCCAAATCCAGGCAAAGCAAATTCATTCAAAGGTAAATCCAGATGAGACAAATCCAGGCAAGTCAAGACAAGGAAAACACAGGCAAGGCAAATCCAGGCCAGGCAAGGCACGGGAAATCCAGGCAACACAAGGGAAGGCAAATTCAGGAAAGGAAAATCCAGGCAAGGGAAATTCAGACAAGTCAAATCAAATCCAGGAAGGGCAAGGCAAGTCAAATAATGGCAAAGGCAAGGCAAGGTAAGGCAGATCAAGACCAGGCAAATTTAGGCAAGGCAAGGCAAAAGACACCAGGAACTACAAGGCAATGCAAACACAGGCAAGGAATATTTGGGAAAGTCAAATCCAGGCACGGCAAGGCAAGGCAAATCCAGGCAAGGCAAGGAAAGGCAAATTGAGGCAAGGCAAATCGATGCAAGGCAAATCCAGGAAAGGCAAATTCAACAAGGCAAAACCAGGCAAGGCAAATTTAGGCAAGGCAAGGCAGGCCAAGACAAATCCAGGCAAAACAAAGCTAGTCGAGGCAAATCCAGGCAAGGCAAATGCAGGGAAGGCACTGAAAGGCAAGGCAAATGTTGGCAAGGTAAACCCAGGCAAGTGAAGGCAAGAGAAGGCAAGGCAAATCCAGAAAAGGCAAATACAAGCAAGGCAACGCAAGAAAAATTCAGGAAAGGCAAATCCATGCAAGGCAAGGCAAGGGAAGCAAAATCCAGACAAGGTAAGGCAAGGCAAATCCAGGCAACGCAAGGGAAGCAAAGGAAAATCCAGGAAAGGAAAATCCAGAAAAGGTAAATCCAGGCAAGGCCAAACAAGGCAAGGAAAGGCAAGGCAAATCCAGGCAAAGCAAGGCAAGTCAAGGCATATTCATGCAAGGGAAATCCAGAAAAGGCAAGGCAAAACAAGGCAAATGTTGGCAAGGTAAACCAAGGCAAGGGAAGGCAAAGCAAATTTAGAAACGCAAATCTATGCAAGGCAAGACAAGGCAAATCCAGGCAAGGCAAGGCAAGGCAATTCCAGGCAATGCAAAGCCCGGCAAGGCAAGGCAAGGCAAGGCAAATCCAAGCAAGACAAATTGAGGCAAGGCAAGGCAAATCCAGGCAAGGCTAATCCAGATAAGGCAAGGCAATGGAAAAACAGGGAAGAAAAATCCAGGAAAGGCAAATTCAGGCAAAGCATAGGAAGGAAAATTCAGGCAAAACAAAATGAGGCAATACAAGGCAAGGCAAATCCAGGCAAGGTAAATCCAGTCAAGGCAAATTCAGGCGAGACATATCCATGCAAGGAAAATCGAGTCAAGGTAAATCCAGGCAAGGAAAGGAAAGTAAAGGCAAATCAAAACAAGGCAAGGCAAATCCAGGTAAGCAAATCCAGGCAAGGCAAGGCAAGGCAAATCCAGGCAAGGCTAATCCAAACAAGGCAAGGCAATGGAAAAATAGGGAAGAAAAATCCAGAAAAGGCAAATTCAGGCAAGGCATAGGAAGAAAAATTCAGGCAAATCAAAATGAGGCAGGGCAAGGCAAGACAAATCCACGCAAGGTAAATCCAGTCAAGGCAAATTCAGGCAAGACATATCCATGCAAGGCAAATCGAGTCAAGGTAAATTCAGGCAAGGCAAGGAAAGGAAAGGCAAATCAAAACAAGGCAAGGCAAATCCAGGTAAGCAAATCCAGGCAAGGCAAGGTAAGGCAAATTCAGGCAAGGCAATCTCAGGCAAGACAAGGCAAGAAAAATCCAGGCAAGGCAAGGCAAGGAAAATTTAGACAGGGCAAATCCAGGCCAGTCAAGGCAAGGAAAATTCAGGCATGGCAATGCAAGCAAATTCTGGCAAGGCAAATTCAGGCAGGCAAGGCAAGGCAAAACAAGGCAGTTCAAGGCAAAGCAAACGAGGCAAAACAAGGCAAGGAAAATACAGGCATGACAAATCCAAGCAAGGCAAATCCAGGCACAGCAAATCCAGGTAAGAGAAATACAGGCAAGTCAAATTCAGGCAAGGCAAGGCAAGGCAAATCCTGGCAAGGTAAGGCAAGGTAAGGCAAATTCAGGCCAGACAAATTTATGCAAGACAAGGCAGTGAAAGGAAAATCCAGGCAAGGCAAGGCAAGTCAAATCCAGGCAGGACAACGCAAGTCAAATCTAGGCAAGGCAAGGCAATTTCAGCAAGGCAAATCTAGGCAAGGCAAATCCAGGCAAGGCAATTCTAGGCAAGGCAAATCCAGGAAAGGCAAATCCAGGGAAGACAAGGTAAGAGAACACAAGGTAAATGTAGGCAAGGTAAACCCAGGCAAGAGAAGGGAAAAGAAGGCAAGGCAAATCCGGAAAATGCAAATACAGACCAGGCAACGCAAGGCAAATTCAGGAAAGACAAATTTATGCAAGGCAAAGCAAGGCAACGCAAGGCAACGCAAGGCAAGGCAAATCCAGGCAAGGCAAAGCCTGGCAAGGCAAGGGAAGACAAATACATGCAAGGCAAATTTAAGAAAGGTAAAGCAAGGCAAATTCAGGGAAGGCAAATCCAGGCAAGGCAAAGGAAGGCCAATCCAGGTACAAAAAATCCAGGCAAGTCTATGTAAGGCAAATCCAGGCGAGGCAAATCCAGGCAAAGTAAGGCAAGGCAAATTCAGGCAAGTAAGGCAAGGCAAATCCAGGCTTGGCAAATCCAAGCAAGGCAAATTTAGGTAAGGCAAATTTAGGGAAGGCAAATCTAGGGAAGGCAAATACAAGCAAGGCAAGGCAAGGCAAGGCAAGGCAAGACAAGTCTAGCAAATGCAGGCAAGGCAAGGCAAGTCAAGGCAAATCCAGGCAAGGAAAACCCAAGCAAGGCAAGGCAAGGCAAAACAAATCCAGGCAAGGCAAATCCAGGAAGGGAAAGGCAGGGCAATGCAAACCCAGGCAAGGCAAATCTATACAAGGCAAACCCAGGTAAGGTAAAGACAGGCAAAAGATATACAGGAAAGTCAAGGCAAGGGAAATCCAAGCAAAGTAAATCCAGGCAAGGCAAATCAAGACAAGAAAAGGCAAGTCTAATACAGGCAAGAAAAATCCAAGCAGGCAAGGCATATTTAGGCAAGAAAAATCCAGGTAAAACAAAACAAGGCAAGGCAAATCCAGGCAAGGCATGGCAAGAAAAATCCAGGCAAGGCAAATTCATGCCAAAGAAGGCAAGGCAAAGCCAAGCAAGGCAAGGAAAGTCAAAGCCAGGCAAGGCAACTCCAGGAAACGTAAAACAAGAAAAACACAGGCTAGGCCAATCTAGGCAAGGCAAGGCGAGGCAAATCCAGGCAAGGCATATTTAGGCAAGGCAAATCCAGGCAAGGCAAATCGAGGCAAGGCAAATTTAGGCAAGGCAAATCCAGGCAAGGCAAATCAAGGGAAGGCAAATCCAGGATAGGCAAATCCAGGCAAGGCAAATCCAAAGAGGCAAATCCAGGCAAGGCAAGGGAAGCCAAGGCAAATCCAGGCAGGACAAATCCAGGCAATTCAAATCCAGGCAAGGCTAAGCGAGGCAATTCCAGGCAAAACAAGGCAAATCAAGGCAAATCCAGGCAAGGCAAATCCAGGAAAGACAATGTAAGGGAAGGCAAGGCAAATGTTGGCAAGGTAAACCCAGGCAAGGGAAGGCAAGGGAAGGCAAAACAAATCCAGAAAAGCAAATACAGGCAAGGCAGCTCAAGACAAATTTTAAAAAGGCAAATCCATACAAGGCAAAGCAAGGCAAATCCAGGCAAGGCAAGGCAAATCTAGGCAAGGCAAATCCAAGCAAGGCAGGGGAAGACGAATACATGCAAGGCAAATCCAGGAAAGGCAAAGAAAGGCAAATTCAGGCAAGGCAAATACAGGCAAAACAAGGCAAGGCAAATCCAGGTAAGGAAAATCCAGGGAAGTCTTTGTAATGCAAATCCAGGCCAGGAAAATTCATGCAAGGTAAGGCAAGGCAAATTCAGGCAAGGTAAGAAGGCAAATCCAGGCTTGGCAAATCAAGGCAAGGAAAATTTAGGTAAGGCAAATCCATGAAAGGAAAATATAGGCAAGGCAAATACAAGCAAGGGAAGGCAAGGCAAGACAAATTCAGGCAAGGCAAGGCAAGGTAAATTCAGGCAAGGAAAAGCCAAGAAAGGCAAGGCAAGGCAAAACAAATCCAGGCATGGCAAATCCAGGAAAGGAAAGGCAGGGCAATGCAAACACAGGCAAGGCAAATCTATGCAAGGCAAACCCAGGTAAGGCAAAAACAGGCAAAAGATATCCAGGAAAGTCAAGGCAAGGGAAATCCAAGCAAAATAAATACAGACATGGCAAATACGGACAAGAGAAGGCAAGTCAAACCCAGGCAAGGCAAATCCAGGCAAGGCAAGGCAAATCTTGGCAAGGCAAATCCAAGTAAAACAAAACAAGGAAAGGCAAATCCAGACAAGGCATGGCAAGGGAAATTCAGGCAAGACAAATCCACGCTGAAGAAGGCAAGGCAAACCCAAGCAAGGCAAGGAAAGTCAAAGCCAGGCAAGGCAACTCCAGGAAACGTAAAACAAAAAAAAACCCAGGCAAGGCCAATCGAGTCAAAACAAGGCAAGGCAATTCCAGGCAAGGCAAATCCCCAAAAAAACTATACACAATGCAAAATCTAGGAAAAGCTAGGCAAGGCTAACTCAGGCAAGGCAAATTCAGGCAAGGCAAGGCAAGTCAAATTCAGCCAAGGCAAATCCAGGGAAGGCAAGAGAAGGCAAATCCAGGCAAGGCAAGGTGAGACAAATACAGGCAAGGCAAATCCAAAAAAGGCAAGGTAAGACAAACCCAGGCATGGCAAATTCAGGGAAGGCAAGGCTAGGCAAATCCAAAAAAGTCAAATTTAGGCAAGGCAAATCCAGGCACAGCAAATCCAGCCAAGACAAATCCAAGCAAAGAAAGACATGGAAAATCCAGGCAAGGCAAATCCAGGAAAGGAAATAGAAAACAGGCAAATCCAGGCCAGGCAAAGTAGGCAAGGTAAATCCAGGCAAGAAAATGTAAGGCAAATCCTGGAAAGGCAAATCCAGTAGAGACGAGGTAAGGCAAACCCAGGCAAGGCAAGGCAAAGCAAGTACAGGCAAGGCAAATCACAATACAGTAAGGCAAGGAAAAACCAGGCAATGGAAATCCAGGCTAGGCAAGGCAAGGCAAATTCAGGCAATGGAAATCGAAACATGGCAAGGCAAGGTAAATCCAGGCAAGGAAAATACAGA